>CALSCR010003433.1:0-23114 GCA_943704495.1 Pigoraptor chileana | reverse complement strand
CCCCCCCCCCCCCCCCCCCCTCAATATCAGTGCTTGCATAGTAATTTTTTACCTGTTCTCCGACCTCGCCCTTTCTCTCGCCTTGCGGTGTTCATGCGTAAGCATGGGCAAATAATACCAATCTGCAACTCTTTTGTTAATTGCACACCTGCGCTAATACTGTGCCTTAATCTTGCACGCGCAGAACCCACGAACATGTTGGACGTCAACGCCGTCGTGTGGCTGGAGACATATCTGCAGACGTGGCCTGGCACTATCTTTGTGGTGTCTCACGACCGCGACTTTCTCAACTCGATCACTACGGACACAATCCACATGTGGAGTCAGCGCCTGGATGCGTACAAGGGCAACTACGAGCAGTTTGAACGCACGCGCATGGAGCGCCAACTCAACCAGCAGCGCGAGTACGAATCGCAACTCATGTACCGCAAGCACTTGCAAGACTTCATCGACCGCTGGCGCTACAACGCAAAGAGGGCGCCGCAGGCACAGAGCAAGATTAAGATACTCGAGAAACTGTGAGTTTTTTATAGGGTTTTGTTTGGCAGCTGTGTGTGTGTGTGTCTCATGTGCATGTTGTGCGTAAAGCGGTTAAACGTCATCCATATACTCAACATCCCCCCCCACACACACACACACACATACACATCTTCTGGTTTCTTTCGCACAAACAAAAAAACCAACACAACCACAGCCCCGTCCTTCTACCCGTGGAGTTTGACGCGCCCGTTGTGTTTGAATTTCCCGCCCCGGAAAAACTCGGACCGCCCATTCTCGAATTCACCGACGTCGGCTTCCATTACGACCCGTCGCTGCCCATTTTCGGCCGCGTCAATTTTGGGGCGACGATGGAATCACGCGTTGCGCTGGTGCGTTTATTGTTGTTGTTGTTGTTATTTTGGATTCAGCGCAACCGCTGTCAATAGCACTGTAGTGCTCTACAATGCAAATACCCACTTACACACTCACACACACACACGCACACACACACTATACACTCGCGCACACACTCACACACACACACACGCACACACATACACACACAACTCATCGCTCTCCCCGGAGATAGGTTGGTGCCAACGGAAACGGCAAGTCCACTCTTCTCAAGCTTGTTACGGGCGAACTGAGTGCCATCACAGGCACTGTCAGCCGACACCGGAAGCTGCGCCTGGGCTACTTCAGCCAGCATCACGTGGACGGCCTCACACTCGACGTGTGTGCCGTGGAGCACTTGCAGGTGCGTGTTCATCAAACATGCGCATGTCTGTGTGGTTGTGTGGGTGTGTGTGTGTGTACATGTGTCAATACTCTGCTCATCGTAAGGCCGCTCTGCGCATACGTGGCATTATTACGTCAGGACTCGTGGAGTTCGTATTTTTTTCAGCTCTGTGTGCCTTGATCTAGAGTTTTTTTTTTTCCTTGTTGTGTTTTTTGTTTGTGTGTTTTTTTACTTTTTTTCTGTTTTATTATTACATAAATTTGAATCGATATCCTTTCCACACATCACAATTGATATAAAACAACGTAGCGAAAATATCCCGGCAAGACGGTCGAGGAGTACCGCCGACAGCTCGGGTGCTATGGCATCTCCGGCGACGTTGGTCTGCAGCCCATCCGCACGCTCTCGGGAGGGCAAAAATCGCGCGTCGCATTTGCGGACATTGGAATGCAGGTTTGTCATTGCGCCTGTCTTGCCAATACTCCTCCCTCATGTTTCTGAGTTGTGTCTCTGACTCACGACCTCCTCCTGTCTGTGATCTCGCAATAACGCCACGCATTCTCACTGTGTGATTGTTGTCCCAACAGTCGCCGCATCTGCTCGTTCTCGACGAGCCCACCAACCATCTTGACGTCGAGACTGTCGATGCGCTCTCGCGCGCAATCATGGCCTTCACTGGCGGTGTGGTCCTCGTGTCCCACGATGAGCGTCTCATCACAAGGTGTGTGTTGGAAAACGTTCCCTGTGTGTCTGTGTGTGTGTGTGTGAGCGTGTGTGTGAGCGTGTGTGTATGTGTGTGTGTGTGTGTTTGTGATATCTATTATGTGTGTGTGTGTGTGTGATTTCCGTGTGGCATATCGTTGATGCTTGTTCGCTGCAATCTCTCCTCTCTCCTTACACAGCGCTTGCAACGAGTTGTGGATTTGCGAAAACAAATCGGTCACTCGGTTTGAGGGGGGTTTCAAAGAGTACAAGACGAAGCTTGTGGCGGACGCTGCGGCCGCACTCCTCCAGCGATGAGGGCCAGCGAGCATGCAGACGGCTGTGTTGTTGTCGGTGTTTCTGACCGCGTTGTGTGTTTGACTGCATACTGCATGTCGTCCGACCAAAGGAAGATGCGGGCACGTCGCTGTCAAATGTCATGTGCTTCTATTGTGTTGCCTACCGCTCGATTCATCCGAAATTATCACTCTTTCGCTCTGTGCTCTCTAATGTCGGGAAGGACTGATATGTGTTTAAACAACCAAAAGTGGACTTGCGTTTGTTTGCGGTTTGTTTGAGAAAACACATACTTTCAATTAGGGCACCGGCAAGTACGTCTGGTCGTTTCTTTTTGTATTTGTTGACTGAATCACCCTGTTTGTGAAAAAGAGGGAGCGGCAGCAGTATTTGGCGGGTGGGTCCATCTCTATCACGCATGCCCACCATGGGTTATACTGTACCTTCGATGCCCACCACACTATAATGTGCCTCCAGCCCATCGGGACCCTGTTAGAACATGGCGTCGGATTGGTCGGCGTCTCATCTTCATTATTCCATACAGACGACACCTAAGGGAATGCGCCACGGCGTCGGCGTTAACCCACTGCACACAAACACACGCATGTCCCCACGGGACCCGCCTTCCGCACACGTTCCCAGTTCAACCCCAGCGCAAACTCTCAAGATGCACGCGCGACAAGCCATCAATCGATCACACCAGGCAGCCCCGACAGCGCCCACACAGACACAAAAACAAACAACCCAACCAAAGAACAAGAGGAGAAAAAACGCACGCACGCACGCAGGCGCACCGCAGCAGAAACAAAGTAAAAACAGACAAAGACGCAACATGTCCATACGAAGTAGCGACGCACGGCCCACAGACTGGCATCGACAGAGCGACATAGATGGGCATACTGTCCCGATACGATTCCCCGCAGTCCGAATAGTGACAGACGCAAACGGCGTATACCGCAACGGGCATATCACAAGCGGCATCTGATGAGCAACTCAAGCCAGTCTTAGGGTCCATGCCCATGGACTCCCGCCACTCAACAAAAGAAAACGACGGCGACGCGTGACCGCACTTAGTCTGCCATCTCCTCCGGGCGGTCGAATGGATTGAGAAGACCGGGGATTGCAAGCTGAGCTTTTCGCTTCTCCTCAATTTCGCGGTTGCGGTCATTCTCCGTCTCCTCGAGGAAGAGATCGCGGTTATCCTGGCCAGCAAACTCCTGTGGATGCGGTTCGAATTGTTGTTGTTGTAGATCATGGCGTGGCGTGGTGTGGGTGATGTGTGGAGGGAGGGAGCGGGAGAGACGGAGAGACGGAGATGTAAGATTCGAAGTCAGTGTATCCACTCTGAGGGAGAGGGGAAAGAAAGCGTGCGAACCACCCAAGTGCGGAGTGCAAAGTGCAAGAGAAAAATGTGACTTTCATCAGCACTCAGCATCGGCGAGTTAGCACGCACCTTGAT
Source organism: Pigoraptor chileana (assembly GCA_943704495.1). NCBI lineage: Eukaryota > Filasterea > Ministeriida > Capsasporidae > Pigoraptor > Pigoraptor chileana. The sequence continues at coordinate 19,437 of CALSCR010003433.1, read as the reverse complement.
CTGCACCAGGAAGTCGCGCAGGTGCTTCTTGAACGACGGAAGGTCCTGGCAGAGCTGTGCCATGCCATTCACTGATGCCTCAATTTGAATTCTGAATTTGCGTGGATTGGCGGTGGTGTATGGGGGATGGAAGGTGTGTTAATCAACAGTCGGGGGGGGGGGGGGGGTAAACGATAAAACACACATATCGCTCTGCGTTGCGAATCTCGCCTAGAAGCAAGCAGACACAAAGAATAACACATTTTCGCATCGTTAAACAGCAGAGATAAACAACAGTGTACGCGCTCACACACAGAGACGAGGCAGAGGAGGAAAACTAAGACAGAGATTAGGGAGGGAAAACACAACACCCACGGTGTGAGGTGAGGGAAGGCCCCCGACAGTAATCGCGCAACAAAATCGCGGAGATACTGTGAATTGCTAATGCTGGGCAGACGCGGCAGGATCGAATCGTACAGAGGGACTGTCACGCGGCCCGATTCCACGAGGTAAAAGCAGTGCGCCAGGATCGTCGCATGCATCTTGAACCCTGTTTTGTTAATGTATCGATGGATTGAACAAAGGATCGTTGTTTGTTATTGTCGGCAGCAACAGTGGGATGCACGATACAGATATCAGCATGCGCCACACGAGACACGCCCACCATTCATGACGAGTTCAGCCATTTGCCCGGACACTAACACACACGCACACACAACACACACGCACGATTTCGATTGTATTGATGTCCAACCCACCGGCCTTGTGCTGCATGTCGGTAAGCACTGCAAACATGTGCTGCATCACTTGAAGAAGATAGGTTTGGAAGAACATCTGCGCAATCGTCACATCGCCCTGATTCACGTTCTGCAAAAGCTCATAGAGAACCACGAGGCCGGTCTCTGCCACATTGCGCATCGTGTGGCGGAAGGCCCACACAATAGAGTCGATAACGAGCTTGAACTGATCCGGTGGGATCATGAAGAAGGCTGGGGTTGATCAAACACGCAAAAGATGGGGGACAAGACTGTGAGCCACATGAAAAAGCGTTGGGCTTAAAGGATGCATTTGTGCCATTTGTGAAGTGGCATTCCGTGTTTGTCTCCCATCGCTCCTCCTCGCAAATTTCCCGCGTGACAAAATTGTCTGGAACATGACAACATAACAAAAATAAACGGCATTCGGACAAAGAAGGGCACACGGCGCAGCTCTCACCTGCAAAGCAGTTTCGTGTGAGCGCCTCGAGCAGGAGGAAAAAGTTGGTGCGGTGCTCGGGGAAGACCTCGAAATCCTTGTTGATCATGTCCAGCGTGCAGCCAAACACGGCGTTGAAGATCATGGGGACGTTCGGTGTGATGTGGTTCTGTAACGCCGCCATAGATTAAAAGATACGCGAGCAGAGGACACACAGTGAGAAACGGGGAAAAGCACGGTACATAACCCAAACAACACACAACTTTTTTTTAAATGCAGAATTGATCGAAAGAAACATTCAACTTGAGCGCAGTAAACCGAAGACTCACATTCCGCACACAAACACACACACACAAATATATATATATATACACACATGTATATATGTATATACCTTCAGCTTGTTAATGATCGATGCGAGCACAAAGAGCACCTCGGGCTCGCGCGCCTGCGGAATGTTGCGCTGGTAATCGTTCAAGACGGCATCAAACAGCGGCGGCAAAAACTTCTCCATGACAACCGCGGGATCCTCCGATCGCGTCACCCACGTCTCAATGAGCTTGAGGGTGTCCTTCTTCACGCCAAATATGGCCTTGCAAATCGGCATCCGCGTTGCAGTCTCGCCTGCGATTCGCAGAACGGATTGGTAGGGGCACGAGGCTGAGTGAGAATTGTGCGCGTATGCATGCGTCGAGGTGTTGAGATCCTCATTGGTTCGCGTCCCACTAAAACTTCCCCACTGCCAGATACTTACACCCCACACCGAACATATAAGCACTTTGTGAGATCATTCGAGGGAAATCAGAGTCAACAGGACGACAAGAAAGGAGAAAAGACAACATTCAAAACAATCCCAACATTCAAAACAATCCTAAGCACGAGCACAAACAAAAACATAACAACGCAAAATCTCACCGTGTGATGAAATCGCCATTGAGACAATTTCGCTGACGCACTTGTACACGTTGAGCATGTCGTAATAGATGCGCGCGAGCTGCGAAACAAAGGCGTGTCCAATCGACGTGCACGCGCGAATGTTGATCTTCAATATGTTCGACAGCTGCCGCACGCGATCGAGATTCTCCAGGACGCTCGGGTTGTTGCGCGCGTCGTCCACAATGCTCTCCCAAATTTGATTGGGCATGTGCATGAACTGCTCAATCCACCGCTCCCGCAACAGCGCATCGCTCTGTGCACCGATCATGTGCCCAACCGCCTCGTAAAACGTGTGAATCTGAAGCGGCTGAAGGTCGCACACAATCGTCGGCATCGTCGTGATAATCTCCTCCACAAACGGACACACCTCGCCGACCTGGACGGTAACAAAGTGGCGGCGGCACTTTTGCGCAATCTTGATGAACGTATCGCACGCCATGTCCTGCACACCGTCGTGCGTCTCGTGCATAAACTCAAACAGTTTGTTGATGACCGTCTTGAGGAACTTCCAGTGCGCACGCAAAAAGCGAGGATACTGCCCAACAATGTACATAATGTTCGACGCAATCACAGCCTTGTTGTCCTTGCCACGCTTCTTTTCGCACAATCCCAACAGATCCTTGATCACGTTCACCAAAAATCGCTTCTCGTCTTCCTCCGCCATCGCACCGCTGATCGATCCGATCGCCCAGCACAACGTGTTGAGATTCTTCCAGCTCCATTCGGAATCGTCCACTTGCCTCTCGAGCTTTTTGGTCATTAGTTTCTCAGTGTCGAGATAGTCCAAGTGGGTCAGATAAACGAGGCACTCGCGCATGTTTTTGTACATCGTGATTGCGTCCGTGTCCTTCATGTGCTCCCGCACGACCTCACCCTGCTCGTTCTCGACGACAAGCACCTCCTCTGGCTTGGCCATCTTCGAGATCATAACCAGCCGCACTCGCGACAAAATACCCGCGTAGAAATCGCGCCGCCTGGGGGTACCACCCATGCCAGACGACCGTGGCATAGCATACATCTGGTGCGCCGTCACAGTCGACATCGTGTAAGGCTGCTCGTTGTAAAGACCCGACGTCAGCCAGATCCAGTACTCGAGACAAATCTTGAACGTCTCCGTATCGTCGACCTCTGAAATGCTAACGAGATAACTGTGTGCCAACAACAGCAACTCGCGGAGGGGCGTCTGGCCAGCCTCGATGGTCTTTGAATGCTCCTTCAGAAACGCCGTGAGATAAAGGCTGAGGTTGTGGACAAACAGCTGGTCGTCGTCAGAGCCGACGCGGTACGCCTCGCGAATGTTCGTGTCGTGGCCGAGAAGGCCCTTGATGACCTCTATCGACGAGGTGAACATAGCCACAAATTTCTCCTCGTACTGTCCGCCGATTTGGAGCGACGCAATTTCCGTCAGGCACTTGAGTGCGATGTTTCGGAACATGCTGACCTTGAGGAACTGCACGGTGCCATTTCAGGTGCGGCAAACGAACAACAGAGATGAGGGCACAGTTGGAGTGAAGCAGGGACGATCACGTCAGAATAAGGATTCAAGTCAGTGCATTGGGCATGACCTTATTCCATAATTAGGTCCAAAAACTAGGCAATGTGCGGAGCATAAGCAGGCAAAGCACATACCGTGCAAACAAGCGTCTCGATGATGTTGGTCTCGAATATGTAGCCCAGCGGAATCCAGTTGAGGAAGCGGAGGAGCGTATCGAGGGTTGCGGACACCAAAGAAACCTTGCTCGACATCTCCAACACAAACACGCAGAGGTCAAACAACTTCACAAACTCGTCGCACATTGTGTCCTTCAGTCGTCGTGCCTTTGCCTGTGTCATCTCTGTGGCGCTATAGTCGAACACGTCCTCGCTGCGAATCACAACATGAATGTGCGGAGTCAATGTCATATCATCGAGGCAGTGCGTCGAAAAGAGAGTCCTTGCTGGCACAGCCACGACTGAACCACAATGAGTTGTCAACGACATCTAGTAATTTAAGTCCATTCCAAGGCAGTGCGAGCGCTCATCCATTGACCACCATTCCCAAACAGAATTCAAATGGGCACATATCCTAGGAAATGTGTGCAGATGCATAAGTGAAGGAGATTGCAGTCACACATGGGGCATATATGCGAAGCTTTACCTGAGAAGTTGAAGGATGCGCATGTTGTTCTCACAGAGCGACTCGTTTGTCTTACTCGCACCCACGATATCCGAAATGAAAGTCGGCCAGTTTTGCGGCCATTCATGCTTCAATATCTGCGCCACGAACGCACGCATGCACACTCATCTCATTAAATAAGTTTGGCTTGAAATAACAACGAGGTAATGTGAAGGGACAATAGCCCAAAAATCGCCAACAAAAGGCACACAACAAACAAAAGAACAGCACAACAAACACAATGATCACAAACCTGTACAAGAACCTTGTCAAGCTTGAGGAGAAACAACCGTTGTCGCGCCGCTTCTGCCTCCTCCGCGCTGATCTTAATGATCATCGAGACGATATAGCCCTTGATTCCTGCAAAGCGAGACGCGGCAAGTCAATACCAAACCTCATGCAGTGGCATTATCCAAACCGTCTTGTACTTACTCACACAAGTGCGTTTCAAATAAAGGACGGCAAATGCCCGATGTTATGCCAGCTTCATCAACGCACCTTCACATTGCTCGCGCGGCATCACGTTCCACCGCGTCGCGATGGCCTCTTCAAGTACCTGCAACCCGAAAAACTACAAACAGCAAGCACAACGCAAAAACCAGTCAATTGTCGGAATACAAAGAACGGTTGACTCATGGTGAGCTAAAATTAATGCAGATGAGAGGACCGAGAGCATACCCGTGTGAACTCGTATTGGGATAGCTCCAAGATGCGATCGACCCGCATCCACGCCTCGGGATGTTGTTTAAAAGCTGTAAGAATGGAGTTTACCTCGGCATGCTGCAATACGACAGTAGAGAAGGAACAAGGAATCTAAGCAAGGTGCAAGCATCAAAGTGGCCCATAGCTCAATGGTACTGGGATCTGCGCGGATGTTAATCTATACGAAAGCTGGTCATCCAAAAAGTGGAACTGCTCCCCTCGATTCACGCAAGGAAAAAACGGAAGCTCCCAGCTCCCACCTCTTTGCCAGAGCCCTCCATCATGACCCTCACGACCGCATCGAGAGTCGGAACGTCGATCGGCTGGCTGAAGTCCAGCAGCGTCTGCTTGACACGATCCATTTCGGTGGATGAAAGCTCCGCAGAGCAACGATCAAAGTGGAATTATTCCCCTCGATTCAACGAGGCTTTACAGCGCGCCAGAACTGCAAGACAAAACGAGAGCTGCAAATTAACACACAAAGCTAATGTATGATCCTCTTTCTGCGTGACTCACGCCTACTGCACACGTGCAAAAATGGCGCAATACCTACCGAACCACACTAAATCCACTCCACAACTGCATAGGCGGCGAATGGATGCGCAGTGTGAAGAACGTGGTTTGTGATCCTCTCACTGAAGTCAAAGAAGCTATGGTCGTCTGTAAAATCGTCGCCGTTAACAAATTGCGTACAGTAACGTCATATGCGATAAAAAAAAGATGCCCTGAAAAGCGCGCACGGGGCACACGAATGCAGTAACCGAATAATTCGATTCCACAACCAACATATATTACTACAGACCACCCTTCGCCCAACGTGTCTCAAAGCTCAACCTGGGGTCGGATTGGGTGGAGCGTATAGTGTCAAAAGATGCGCGCAGTGCATGTGGGAAAATTCTGTGTGGGCACAGCAGTACAGTGAAGCAGACGGGCAGGCACGTCACGTTTTTCGCTGTGACTCCAGAAAAGAGAGAAAGAGAGAGAGAGAAAAAAAAAGAGTGAGGCGGAAGAAAGAAAAAATTCAGTGGAGCTCAATTAGGGCATTTCGACCGGGGCTCATAATTTGGATTTGTCGTGAAAAGAGGCCAAATCGGCGCACCACTTTCAATATGTGGGCTGCGGGTCGTACTGCCCCGGATGCCGCTGTCGATTTTGCGCGCGAAAAATTCAGGCTGTGCGAAAAGTAGACCCTATTTCAAAAATTTACTAACATACGGGGGTGCATTGATGATGGTGGGCAGTTCACAACTATTATATTATAATTCGGCTATGCTGGAAGGACACAAATAAAACAATGGCCATTTCCTCTCTCAAGTCAATAGGAAAGGCACAGTCATCTACACAATCGTATGTATGCTTAAGAACGGAATACGACACGCACGCAAACGCACAAACGCAACGACAAACGCAATTCAGCTGCTTTTGAGAGTCATATGCAAGGAACAAAACAACAACCAACGAAGAACGGAGGCTCACAGAATGGAACCGAGCCCTTAATGCGATGAATGGCCGTCGCCAGGCCCCTGCGAATCGTCTTCCGAGTCCAATCGCTCCGACACATGCTCAGACACGTCACTGCCGGTCACTGTCGTCTCGCCAGGGCTTTCATAATCGTCGCTGTACTTGCCCTCGTCTTCCGAACGGCTCTGCTCGTGGAGTTCGGCGACGGCAGATTTATGGCGCCCCTGAGCATCAATGTTGTTACTTATGTTGTTGCTGTTGTTGCTGTTGTGGCTGCGGATGTTGCTGCTGTTGTTGTTGCTGTTGTTGCTATTGTTGCTTCGGAGGTTACTCACATTGCTGCGGACGCTGCTGCGAATGTCACTGACACTTCCCGCCGCAATCGACTCGGAACGAACATCGGCGGTCGACTCGGAGCGATCATCATCTCGTGCATACGCCTCCTTGCCACGCTGTGTTTGGACGCCCCCCGATTTCTGTGAAGACAAAGTCGATACGCTCCTTGCTTTGTCCACAGACGATGATCCGCCACGCCTGTGACTCGCACTCGCACTTGCAGAAGATTGCTCCGTCGTCGCAGTGGCGCTTTCATACGTCCCGCCGCTCATCGCAAGCTCGCTGTCGCCATCGTCCAAGTGCTGCTTGCGCGCACTCGCGGGCGATTTAGTCCACAGCCGTTGCTCCAGAGAGCCCTCGTCAGACGCATCGTCAAGATGCGAACTGTCCCCAGCGTCCGAATACCGCGTCGGATCGTATGCAACCGACCGCCCCTTTTCGCGCCGAAAGAGCCCCTCAACGTCGTCTATTTTTCCGGTGGGACCCAAGTACTGCCTAATGTCACGGATTTCCTTTGCAGACAGCCCCGCTTCCGCCAACGCCGCCTCCAACCTACGCTCAACGGCCTTGCGCGCATCAACCTCAGACGGGCGCTCAAATATCAGCGGCCGCTGCGACGTCCGCGTCTCAATCTCCTCGAGCTGGCGCTGGTACTCTTCCTGGCGCCGCCGGTCGTTCGCGCGGAACACGGCAACCTTGCGTATGCGATCGTCTTCCCTCTTCTTGCCAATGTCCTTGGCGGCAACGCGTCGCACCACTTGGCCAGTGAGCATGCGAAGGCGCTCGGCTTCAAGCTGCCTGGTCCGTGCTTCCCTCTGTCGCTCATACTCCTCATCACGGAGCGACCGTCGGACAACATTCTCCCTCATCTTGCTTGCTTTCGTCATGCGCGTTGGCTTTGCGGGCGGAGGCGTTGCTGCAACCTGTCCCGAAACAGGCGGACGTCGCGACATTGTGAAAGGCCACCGTGTCTCCTTGAGCTTCATTTCGTCGAGAAGGACGTCCTCGTAGACGGCGTCCTTCCGTGACGGAATGCGCTCCGTGCGCAGCTCAAATGGTCTCATGACGGTCGACCGCCGCTTGTTCTCTTCCTTCCGCACGTGCAACTCTTTGTCGATCTTGGAATTGAGCAGCTCGAAATCGGGCGGATCGCCATGCGTCCACGGATGAAACGTATGATCCTGTGTGAAAAAGGCGCGCTGTTCACGCTCCGCAAACACTTTTCGCCTCTCGTGCGTGTCTGCAAGTCGATCGTAAAGCATGTTGCTCGGCAGCGATGCCTGCAGCATGAGCTCTTGCGCACGCCGGCGGATACGCAGCTGCCTCAGCGCCTCCTCCTCGGCCACCCTCGCCTCGTACGACTCCTTCGGATGGGTGACACTAGGCGGCGGCGGCTGCGCTTTGAAGACGGGCTTTGGGTACGGCGGCGTTGGAGGTCGCTGAGACAGGCGGTGCTCGCGATTCGCAACGTCCCTCTCGTAAAAGCTGAACGGCTTTTGCGTCGCGGCGAGCTTTTCGTGGGTTTGGCGCCGAATTTCCTCCCGTCTGCGCTCCTTCTCCACTTCCATTTGCTCATACATTGGCAACAACGTCGTTGCCGGCAGCGGATTCGCACGAAACGCGCCCGTCCTTTTGACAAGCGCCTCCTCCTCCACCCGCTTCTTGGTGAGTTCATCTTCCATCATTCTCTCAGAGCGTGTGTGGACGCGTGGGCGGTAGTGAAACTGAAATGGCTCGGGAACAGTGTGACGAGGCCTCTGCTCGCCTTTGGCGCGCTCTGCTGGTCGCGCCCGCGTGACCACTTTGGGCTCGTACGACTCGACAGCGAAGTCCTCCCACATGCGACTGATCTTCTCTGCAGATCGGTCAAGAAGACTCTCATTCTTCAGAACGCCCCCGCTTCCCCTACTACTCGGACGTGCAGGTGTGCGCGAGGGGCTCGACGGCGCACTGCTGCGGAGGTCGTCCTCAGTCAGCGCAGCGCCCTCTCCATCGTCGTTGTTCTCATCCGCGTCTGCTTCATCATCATCTTCATCATCATCTTCCCGCCGAGTATCAACGTCACCACCCTCACTATATTCGTAGCACCCGTCCTCTACATCCCCGGGAGTAATGCTACGTTGTGGCGCCTGCGTGGCAAAGCCCTCATCCCCGTACTCCTCCTCGTCGCTGTCGTCCCGTGCCGACTGCAAATGCCCCTTTCTCGTAAACTGCACCCTGCTCCCAGCACGGCTGTTACCGCGGCTATCAGCATACACACCGTCTTCAATGTCATCGTCATCCGGATATGCTGCGTCAGGCTCTTCAACCTCGGGCTCAATCAACATGCGACGCTTCCAAGCCTGCTCAAGCGCGCGGTCGGCGTCAGCGTTCCACCGGGTCGACACACCCTGGATATCCTCCGACCCTTGGGTGGAGTAGTCATCAGCTGCCGTCCACACCCTACGGGCACTCTTTGGAGAGCTCCCGGCGGACCCTAACTTACCGGCGTACGGAGAATCCATCCGGCGTATGTCGCGGCGGGCTTCTTCCGTCTCAGTCTGCGTCCGCTCGTGGCGTTCTTCGGCGTCGGCGTTCGCGTCATAGTTGTCATCCGGGGACGAACCACCGCTGCCGACCAATTCAATCTCGGCATCAGCTCGAAGGTACTTGTCTGCAAGCGCCTTTGCCTCCATTTCCTCCTCGTCGGACAATTCATCATCATTGCCAACGGCCCCGCGTTGCATTCCTTCCTTCACCCCCGATGATGATTGGTCGAAATCGCGCGACTGAATGGATGCAAGAAGGTTCTCTCCGTCGTGCACGGGCTTGAGCATGCTCCGTAAAACATCCTCCGAAATGGACTTTTGCCCGCGGCGGAGCCTGTCGTGGTGAAACTTGATGAGGCCATAGTTGTACGTCGAGTTTTCAAACCCCTCCTCCAATTGTCGAGCACGCTCGTCAGCGTCGATGCGATCCGCAGTCATCTGCGACAAAGCCTTAATGTTATATTCGTATTTGCGGCGCAGAATTCTGTACTCTTCTTCCAACACACGCGTGCGGGGGCTCATCGGTGCTTCGCGGGAGGGAGAGCGCGGCTCTTTTGGCGGAGATGCAGGCACAGCCGGCGCGGGACGCACAGGATTCGTTGAGGGAGGTCGCCATGCTGCCGGTGCCGTCGAAGGGCGGGCTGGAGAGCTTGAAGATGCGGCTCCTTTCTTGCTGCTTGCCGTCTGGGGCCGCGAAGTGGATGTCTTCGGGATGGCTGCTCCGGGAAACCGCGCCGCTGCCGTCCCAGATCCAGCAGTCGAAGGCCGCGATGTTGGTCGCGATCCAACTGCACAATGCCAATCAACGCTTAATGTTGAGCTATTATTCCACTGACATGAAAATATAGTATGTGGTGCATGATTCGCAGAGCAAAAATCTCAGCTATGGTTGGAAGCTGGTGTGCCGTTGATAGTGTTGTTGTTACTGTTGTTGTGGTCTCTGAATTACTGGACACTGAACTCACCACCTGCTTTGGCGGCATTGGACGTGCGGAGGGTGCGATCCCCAGCTGTGGAGGGCCTCCCTGTCGTTGGGTCCCTCGGAGGAACATAAAACTGAGTTGTTTGCATTTTTTCCGCACTCTTCCAACTGGGGCAAGAATGGAGCAGCAAATTGAAAGTGTGCGGGGAGTCTAAATCTATGCAAGAAGACAACAAGACATCCTGTTGCTCCTTTGCAATTTAAACAACCTGTGCTTTCTGCAAAGTTCAAATATGCGTACATACTCTTTCACCGAGAGTGATACCAGCTTATGAACGCCTGTGCCGTTGAACATAACAACATCGCAGGCGATTATTTGGCCGGTGGATCTCCCTGCCCATACAACAAGTCGCGAATTCCGTCGGCGCACAATTCAAATTTATGTGCCCCGGATGTTCAATATCACGTGAGGTTCGAGGTTCAGACTTTTGCCGAGAGCTCGGCCACATATCACGTGTCAAATTGCACAGCCACCGATTGCGCCAGTTTGTAAAAGTCAGGGGTACTTACCACTGGTAAGTACCCCTGGTAAAAGTACATTATATTAGGCAAAACTCGCGGGGATGCAACCTCATAATCATTATATCGCATGTCCAGGTCATTTTCTAAAGCATTGGTAACGCACTGAGTGATCTGATACAGGAATGACTGCAGCACCGACTGGGCAGTTTCCTCAAGTAGGGTGAGGACACACTCTTGCGCACTCACACACGGTGGAGTCAGTGTTTGCACATTAATCCATGTGGACACGACGACATCATGTGGACACCAAAGGAGTTTGAGAGGGTTAAGCGTCGGTACGAAGCGACTGCAATCACACGGATGGAGGTCGACACTCCCCACACCACAACACCCGTGCGGATGGCCTCGTGGCCCTCATCAAAACGTGGGTCATGTTTCTTGCGTATACTTCACTGTTAATTACTTCAATGAACAAGGCCCACTAGCGAGCGATTGTTGTTAGTTCGTTTTCGATTATGTGCTGTATTGAGAGTGTTGCAAGTGTTAATGCTGCTGCTAGCACACTCATGCTTCTTGATGCGTTGTTGTCTCTCTGCAGCATTTGAGAAGCCGCAGCCGGCGACAGAGGAAGTGCGTGCTTTCAGGCACGTGGATGCACAGACAGAAGTCTCTGGAGAGATACAGGTATGTGTGTGTGTGTGGGTGGGTGAGTGGGTGGGTGTTCGTGGCAAGCGTCGATCTTTTGCTGAATTCATGCCGGCTGGTTTTGTGATGTTCTTGTCCTGACGTGTCACAGAGCTCGCCAGCGCGAACATCCTCATCTTCCGGAGTTGCTACAACGTCAAACTCGGAACATCTGCCAAGAAATGGGGCGCCACCTGCGTCGGGCATTGTGCGGACCTCTCAGCATATGCATCTTCCTTACATAATTATGGGGTGAGTGTGTGTGGACGGCGGTTGGGCGTTGCCAATCACGACGCATTGGGCGCCACTGACCATGCGGGAAATGGTTGTGAATGCAACTGTCACACCCACTCACTGTTTTCCCCTTCGTCGTGTACATGATGTAGGTTCTGGAAGCATTAAGAGAGGCGTTTCTCCATCATGCATTTTGTACTTGTGTTGCGCTTTTCTTGTGAATTATGCCGTCCTTTTTGCTGCATAAATTCCACCGATACGCGCCGTCAACACCGCGTTCGCTTTGTATTCAGAGTGCACTCGGCATCCAAACCAACACTGTTTGCATCGCAGGTATCTCCAGCTGACCTTCAACGCGTTCGTTGTTGGCTTCATGATGTATCTTGCGATTCAATTCCTCTTTACGATACAAAACGACGTCGATATAAAGGTTGACTTGCACTCGCAAGGTGAGTCGTGGCGTGACGCTCTTTGCCTGGGCAGTGTCTATTGTTGTCTCAATATGTGTCGTGTGACTGCGTGCTTGTGTATGGCATTCCCATTCTTGATGTCAGGCGCTGAACACGCATGCGATCTTTGCCGCACGGGTCTTTATAGTTCATTTCGCTCACCCATTTCGGCCGTCTCATGCGGATCGCACTCTGTGAATTCTTGCTGGCATGTCCCTTACTGTTTTCGATCGACGCCTGCTTACTCGCTGTGATATCGCTTCTTGCGTGCTTGCATCTGCTGTTTGTCTGTATGTCTGTGTCTCCAGACATCATGAAAGAAATACTGTTGTGTTCCAAAAACTACGCCGACAATCGATGCACGCCCCCCGACCGCATTCCGGCAATGGAGGAGTTGTGCATGCAGTGGGAGAAATATCCGCAACAATGCCCGCAGCAAATCTCAATTCAGTTCCCCCAACGATCTTCATTGCATACGTCTGATTGGGTTTATTTTATTTTTGTTTATTTCGATTCTGATTTTGGCATTCAGACTGCAAAGGCAGCCAGCCGTTGCTGTGCCTATGGAGATGTCGCATCGTGTTTGTTGTTGTGGTTGTATCGATTTTTTAATAATTCAACCCGGGACCATCCTTGACTATCTGTCATGTGCGCCCACTCTGTCTCTCTCGCCTTCCCCATCGCGCTCTCTTGCTGCCTGTCCCGGGTCCTGCTGGCTCGCTCGGATCCCGCACGTGCATGAACCGAGACCCAAAGGTTGTGGGACGGTAAGTCAGTGTCTGCGTATTGTGGCGTTGCACTTGGATATCACGTGACTGCATGCCCTGTTCCCACTGCCTTGTTCTTATCACTCTGCTTCTTCCCGTCCGCGATGGTTGAACTTTGTGGTATTTTTTTTTAACTTCTGTGATTCAGAGCTAAAATATCGGCGGAGACTTTTGCGGGGATTGTGAACAGCTTCATTGAGCCGATTTCATACAAGACAATGGTGGGTCGACTGCCGGCGTTCTGCGCATTATACTTTGAATGCAATGTGTTATGGAATTCATCATGCTCTGTCTCGTCTTTCATTAACAATGTTGAGCTGTTCAGTTTTTGTGTTTATGCAAAATATTAAAGAGTTATTTCTCTGCGATAGGTCTTATGCTTCGTGCACATGTGCATGGGCTCAACTGAGTTGAACGCGTGTGTGTGTGTATGTGTGTGTTTGCGCCGCAGATATTCTTTGCGATTTTCTTGTTTGGATTTCTGTTTGCATCGAACTTCGCGTTTCATTTTGCGCGGACGCGATATCCTGATCCATCTGCGTCTGGCGTCGCCCACCTGCCACCGTCGACGTCATCGTCAGCCATGGCACATTCGCATCAATTTGCAATGGGCTCGCTGCACGGCCACCCCTCGCTTCAGCATCCATCGGTGTGTGCGTGTGCTCGTTTACTTTAATTCTCACATGTGTATGTATGTGTGTATGTGTGTGTGTGTGGAGTGGGCGGTCATTTTGCAATGTGCGCACACTTACAAATGAAGTGCACCCATAATTCGCCCACAGCTGACGGGCGAACAGCAGCACCTGTCGGATCGATGGTCTCACATGTCCCTGTCAACGCCCACAAAGTACAGCTGAGACTTGCCGATGCCACCGAATCGCATTTTACAAATAATGGACAAATTTGCGGTCTTGTTCCAAAGCAACAGCGGCGAGCAATGGTCTCCAATGTTGCCGATTGGAAGTCAACGGCCGCTTGGGGATTCGCGTCGGTCGTGTGCTTTGTGCATGTCGGACGGCGCCAGTGATCTTCTGCTACAATTGTATTTGTTGCCTTTTGCGTTACTTTGTTTGTCTGCGATTCGGTTGTGACTGTGTGTGCGCCAGCAGCCACACCTGTCCAACATGTACAGTTATTAATAATCGTCAAACAACAAACAATAACAACCAAAATTAACATGTGTGAGCTACACACATGCATCATTCCGGGTGACTGTTTGGACCATCAGTTCTCGCACGGCACTGTGGACGGAAACCTAAGCGACGAACAAACTCAGACATAGCCTTAAACAAATCTGAGTTAGCCAAGAGAGAAATGTCGGATTGACAGGGCAAGGTCTCAGGAAAGCCATGGACTCCAAGCCGAGAGCACATGACGATATGAGTTGTTTACTTGCGAGCAACCAGAGGAATGGCATTGCTTCAGTTCCATTCGAATTTGCAGTCGAAAACCTCTCCCACTGATGGAAATCCACCCTGGCGTCGGCTGCAACCAACCCGCACACCCTGACAGCTACACACTCTGAAAACTGAACAAGAGAAAGGAGTGAAAAACCCGAACATTCATGACGCACTAAACAAATACTCTCTCGCAATGGGTGGCGGGGGTTGGTGGCGTAATGCTCTACTTTGTGGCCGTTACTGTGGGAATGCAGTCGTTTGCTGCAGTGGGTTGCCTAAAATTATAACGCAAAATTTATTCGAACCGAAATTTATTAGGGTTAATTATTATTTAAAGAGAACTAATCGCTGCACTCAAAACAAAGTAAATTCAAATTGCGACGAAATTTTCACGCGTCGAATACTGGGGCAATTTCAAAGAACGCCGCAGCATGTGGCGCCAAATCGAGTTGTACACTCTCGGGAAGCAAGCCCAGCACGACCCCGCTCCACACGTCTCTCACAAGGGCATACTTGAACGACGACGTGACTCCTCCAGCAGCAGTGCGAGGAAGCCCTGCTATGTGCGCCTGCCAGTTGTCGCCCCACGAAAAGCTTGAAATGTCATCAAAAGCAGCACGGACGGTGACGGTTGCATTTCCCCTGTTGAAGAGGACGGCTGCATAGCGGCCGCCGTCGAGTGGTCGCGCCCACACCTCGGCTGTTGGATCGTCCGTGCTATTCTTGCGGGCCTGCCACACACGCGCGCCCTGAATACCAAGGGGATCCTGTCACGCGGTCGATGGAAGTGAAAGGAAGCCGGATGCAGCAGGCCGAGGGCAAAATGAGCAGAGACTAAAAGAGGAATTGCAGCCTTCAGAATGCTGGACACAGATCAATGTTCCAACACACACACGCACGCACGCATACACACACGAACACACACGCACGCATGCAGACACACACGAACACACACGCACGCATGCATACACACACATAAACACACACACACACACACCTGATTGATGGCGATGGCGGCACGGTGCCTGTATATCTCCGCTGCATACGCAGGCGCAGATCTAAAGTCCGTGCTTACAAACAGCGGAGACGCAAGGATGCAATAGATTGCAAATTGCGCACGGTATTCGTCCTCCGACTGCCCTCCGTTGCCAATCTGCAAGAAGTCAGGGAGGCTCCAGTGCCCTGCAATAGACGCACAAACCGACTCAGAATTGATGACAAAAAATACAAACACAAAAGCCGATACACACATATTAAAAACGACCCCACGCCTACGCACACACACACACACATATACACCCACGCCACGCACACACACGCACAGGCGTGCATTTTCGTTTTGTTGAAATTGGGAAACAGCGACATTGAATGAACCATACCTGGACCAGAGCCCACGCGCACATCCCAATCTTCCAAGTCATCGAGTGCGGCTGTCCACGCGGTGAAGTTGTCTGGAATGTCGTCGTGCGCCGCCCACAAGTTGCAAATGGGCCCCATCCACTCCCACTATGTATGTGCATGCGTACATATAACGAGAGGATTAGATCAAATGAGCCCCCTCCACCTCCGGGTCCCCTTGCTTACACCTTCCATTGCCCATGCAACGCAAGACACACACACAAGAGATGGCAACGCCAGACCAACACACACACACACACAAAACCACACACAGCCACACACACACACACACACGGCTTAACGAAACGGACACAGCCGCATTGTAAGGGCCGAGGTGAAGAGAAGGCGACGACAGCAAATGCGACAACTTAACACTGGCAGATTCGCATATACGCACGACAAACATGTGCTTCATGTACCACTGCAGAAAGAAAGAAAGAAAGAAAGAAAGAAAGAGAGAGAGAGAGAGAGAGAGAGAGAGAGCGAGAGAGAGAGGACCCACCGGCTTGTCCATCCACGGGTCGCACTCGTACATGATCTCGCGTCCAGTGGCGCGCAATGCATTCAGCATCACCCCGTATGCCGTTTGTCGCCACTCGCGCGTTGTGTTACACACGCAGTACTTGAAGTAACCGACGCCTGTTGCTCCGTTTGTGCGCGACGATTAACGGAGAGGAAGTGCAAATCATGCTTTTTAGTGAAGCGACAAGAAGACAATTTATGTCCTTCATATTATGTATCCTTACAATTCTCATTCAATGTGCGTGGGCAATCAAAAGCAAAGTGAAAATAACAATCATCAACAAACAACCAAACAAACAAAGAACAACAGCAACAGCAGCTATACCCCAATTTTCGATGAGCTGGTGCGCATCTTTCTCCTCGTGATAGCGACTTGCAGGGCGATGCATGCACGTGAACACGCCTGGCGTCGAGTAGAGGCCCAGCGTAAGTCCCAGGGAACGGAGAGAGTCGCTCACCGCACGCATACCCATCTGTGAAGATTAAGCAAAGCGCAGAGTAATCAGAATGGAAACAACAAAGAACACACAGACATACACAGACACAGAACACAGAGCATATCCACAGACACACAGACACGGACAGGTACTACGCTCGCCTATGCGCGGGAATACAAACACATACACACACACAAACGCAAAACAAGAAATCCAACAATTAACAATGACAAGAGCAGCACACGACACCATTTCCGAACATTACAGTGACAATAGCCATTTCGCAAAACAGCACGTCTGACGGACCGATGATCAGTCATGCATACACATTGCACAGAAAATGAGAGACTCATATCGAATATCAGAGGAAAGCCAAGCAAACCCACGGGAAACTTGACAGGGTCCGGTTGCAGCATGTCATCAGCATCCCTCGTGGCATTTTCCCAGCAATCATCGAGCACAAAGTACGAGTATCCGGCGTCAACAAGTCCTAAAGTCTTCATCTCCTTCCCAATGTCAATAGCAGCGTTGCCACTGAGCCTGTCACATCCAAGCGCATACCACGAATTAAATCCCATGGGGGGAGTGATTGCGAGACCGTTTTCAAGCGCAATTGCGGTTGATGCGAGAAAGAGAAGGCACAAAACACATAGTGAGCGCGATCCCCTGAGACTCGCTGTTGATGCACACGCCGGTGCGACAGGCACCCCCAACCGCAGCATTTGCGCAGTGGCTTTTTATGTCCGTGGTTGCTTTCTTATGCAGCGCCACGCATCACCCCGCAACACAACAGTAGTGTCAACAAAGAAAATGTTTGAAAAGTGCTTTATTTGTCGTCAACGCATACTCATCCATACCAAATTCTGCACTGATTTTTTTGGTACAGTCCGTTTTGGCCTTCGTCGTCACTGCAATCACGTGAGCGGTGGCCATTTGCACTTTTGGGCCGCATGCGGAGACCACTGATGTCATACAACACACAAAGCGGTTTCATAATGCATGCATTGTTTCTGTTGTCACTGCGCGCTCTTACTTCTCAGGGGGCTGTAGGGGCTGTATTTTATACGCTGTGGATGGTGGATGACGTTCTGGTCATACGGGGGACATCTTATTTGCTAAAACTGAAGTCCAGTGCGATCGAACTGACGCATGACATCGTTTCTTTGCGTTTTTTTTATGCTGAGATGACCAGCACCCGCAATCAAACACACGCATACGCTTCATTCGCCTCACATATCTGTTTGTAGCTTTTTCGGAAAGAAAAATTGTGTGGGAGACAAAAAACACAAAGGAGTGGCTGTGTGCGATAATCCCACCACGCACAATTGGGAGGCAACTCAATCACAGTGGAACGGCAGTCCCACGGCAACCATGGCGCAACTATTGCTGACAGATACGCTGCGAACACTCTTGACAACATCGCTGAGTTTATACGGTACTTCGCTATCAAAAGATGTGGTGCGCGAGATCAACGAGGTGATTCGGAATGCGGATGCACTTATCGGTGAGTTTATGACTCACGTGCGGCCTTGGTTGTCGTAGTCTAATGTTTGGCCGGTTGGGTTCCCAGTAGACTCTTCATGCACACGATGCTTTCGTGGCCACTATTTTGTGCGGGTATATTGAGTCACTCTCTCTCTCTCTTTCTCTGTTCTTTCTTGTGGAGTCCTTGGGCACAGCGCCTAAGACACTGACTTGATTCCCACTGTATCTTGAATTCCTTCTGGCGAAACCCTTTTGCTTGGCGACTGATTGTTTGTTCCAATTCCCACCTTTCCCTGACAAACCACACTATTCATGCACAGTGGCTGATGATGACGACGCAGGGGCTGATCCGTCGGGCGTTGCGGCCATGGAAGATGTGGTTGTGGATAAGCCGAATACACAGGAGGGAAACACCGAGGACGATGCACTCGAACTGCCGCGTCCGGTCGTACCGTTTGGGCTCTTGCGGCGTTTGCAAGATGCCCTCCGCAGCACTCCCGGCGCCTTCTTTTTGCATGAGGCGACGGCGGGAAGCGAGATCGTTGTGTCACAGCCCCCAAAGAGACCGCGGGTGCGTGGGTGGCGTGCATGTTTCATTCTGCCGCGTGCCTTGTGTTATGTGTATGCGTGTACTATGAGACTATGTTACTATGCGTGTGCGTGTCTGCAGCACGAGCAGTGTTCTCGATATGCACTGGCTCACCCCCTCTATTACCTCTCTTCCTCTCTGTGCTCAACACACAAACAGAATCCCGAATTGATTGCGCGATTGATACGTCTGCGCGCACAGCAGCAAGAGCGCGAGTACATGTCCATGGTGCGATCGGTGGCGCCCGAGAGTGCCTCGGAGGGCATCCGAGGGAGCAAAACGGACGTGCGCATGATGAACGACGCCCTTTCGATTGCATTTGGAATGATCTTCACAATGGTTGGCGTGTTTGCGGCGACCTATCATGTGTCGTACTATGCATTCCAAAAAGACAACGCTCTCACTGCAAAGGTGGGCACACATGCATGCATGCATCGTTGCTTGCATATTAGTCGTCGTTGTTTTGTGTGATGCGTATTGCATGTGGATTGTGTCTATGCGTGTGCATGCGTACGTGTACATGTGTGTGTGCGTGTGTGTGTGCGTGTGTGTGTGTGCCGGTGGGATGGAGAGTATTATCTGTCAGTAGCTGTGTTTCGAATTGTGACTTGCGACAGCGATGGATACACTGTTTGAACTTGACAAATAATCGATCCCATTTCATACACACACACACACACACACACACACACACACACACACACACACACACACACACACACACACACACACACACA
>CALSCR010003432.1:0-14528 GCA_943704495.1 Pigoraptor chileana | reverse complement strand
CTTGCTCATTACACAGCTCATACACACATCCCCCCCAACCCACCAACATCGCCTCCCGATGCGCTTTGCATGCCAAATCCCGAATTCCCCGGATTATTCCCGGGATTGACGCTACCTGCGCTGCCATGATGTTGCGTCGTTGTGTGTGCGACCGTGAGTCCGTTTGAACCACCCTCCACAATATGCTTGCACCGCAGGTAGTGGCCTGTGGGACAATGAACGGGCGGGCGAGCGAAGCGATCAATCGGTTGGTTAATTTGTTGACGTTGATGTTGATAATGTTGTGTGTATGCGGGAGGGGAGAGAGGCGTAATAACACGATACGAATCAAAGGAGGAGATGGAGGGAGGGAGGGGAGGGAGATGCATTAAAGGGCGATAGAGAGGAGTGGACGACCTCCATTTGTTGCAGGGGATGATGCAAAGCAAAGATACACTCACATTTGATTAAACCCAATTCAAAAACATCACAGCGACAATAGCAATCAACAGCAACAACATAGTACAACAACAACAACAACAACAATAACAACACGGATAATATAAACGATAACACATTAACAAAAAAATTACATAACAAACACAATCACCGCGCACACCACACTCGCCTCTAATCTTCTCCAGCTCCATATTCGACTCTGCATCACGTGGGCTAAGCTCCCCCGCCCTCACAAAATCTCTCAGTGCTTCCGCATGCATGCGCTTCCCTTCCAATGCAATACCCCGATAACAATACGCAGCCACATTCCGTTCTTCAATTTCAATCGCACGCGACGCATCCGCAATCGCATTGTCGTAATCGCCGTGCGCCAGCCTCACGTAGGCCCTGTTCCCGTAAAAGCGAGACGATCGTGGATTGATGTCGATGGCGTGTGTGCAATCCACGAGCGCTTGAACGTGGTTTCCAAGGGCGAGGTAGGAACGGCCCCGTCGTGTGTATGGATTCGCAAAATTCGGGTCCAGTTCAATGGCGCGCGTGAAATTTGCCACGGCCATCTCGTACTTTCCCTGGAAGTGGAGCGCAACACCCCGACTGTTGTAAGGGATTGGATCACGGGGATTAAGCTCGACCGCTTTTGTGCAGTCCAGTATGGCCTGTGGGTAGTTGCCTTGCAGGCGACAAGACATGGCGCGGCTCACATACGCAAGTTCGTCATTTGGATCAAGTAGAATTGCTCGAGTAAAGTCAGCAACGGCGAGGTCGTAGTCACCCTTGCAGTGGTACGAGTCCCCGCGACTACTCCAATACGTTGCCTCGTCGGGATCCATCTCAATCGCGCGCGTGTAACTTGCAATGGCCTGCTCGTAATCGCCGACCGCGTGGTGACAGTCGCCCATAAAGACATAGAGGGCCGGATTATCAGGCTCGAGTGCAATTGCGCGTCGAAAGTCAGCAACTGCAAGATCGTGCATGCCCTGCGCCGTGTATGCCTCGCCACGACTCGTAAAGGCAACTGTGCATCCTGCATCGATCTCAACAGCCTTTGTGTAGCATGCTACGGCGCGCGCATAGTCGCCCCGCGAGTTGAAGTGGTCTCCACGCGACAGTTGGTCGTGCAGTGACTGTTGCTTGTCCATTGTTTGCGCATCTGATGCGCTGATGCGAGTGGAGTACGGATGTCCACACGTTGCTTGGACCGCACCAAACCAGTCAGTGCGAGGGTGTTGCAGAATTAATTGGTCAAGCCACAATATATGTTGATGTTGGTTTTTTTCGTGGCACTCGTGGCCGCAGCCGCTCATTCAAGGGGGCGATGGAGTGTGTGTGCACAAAGAGACGGCGACAAATGAGAATGCAACGGCCCGACGCTTCTTGAGTGGCGGAGAGGCCTCCCTACCCTGCAGATTAGCGTGTGCGATGAGTGTAGCCCAATGACACGCAATCCCCAAGCGACGCGGTTGATTCAAACAGAGAGTTTGCAGTTGCACGGCACGATATTCAACACTACGCAACGAGTCAAGCTTCATAGGGGCTGATTGCGCGAACAGCAATGGTACATCTCAATCTTGCAGATTTCGTTTTTTTGTTTTGTTGTGACGGTGTTGCAATTCAGTATGACTTCATAGCGTGTCATTTGCGCAATGACGCATGTTGAATGCGTCAAATCGCATGCCGCACCCCGGATGTACACGGCTTAAGACGTTATCCCACCCCGGATGCCTTTTATCATACTGATAATGGGACGCCCCCTCTGACTCAACCCACTGACGTCACCGTGACTGCCCAATCGCTCTCTCCCGGGCGTCGGTTTTCGTTGACATATCACTGATTGTATTCAGTAAAGGAGTAGTCGGCAAAGAGATTAGAGAGGGAGAATAAGTGAAAGGGCGTTTACATTGCATTGTTGTTGGTTGGTCTTGCTGCAGTTGGTCTTATTGTTGTTGTTGTTGTTGCAACTGCGCTCTCGTTTACAGCGCCGCACGTTTATGTCCATCGTTGTGGGACCCTTGCGGTCGAATTCGGAAATGGTCCTCCGAGCGGCTAAGCAGTGTCTGTTTCTGATGACAGCAGCGCAAAGATGCACTGGTGTCACAAGAACTCCGGTGCTTTCGCGACTTGGGGTATCTTCGCTTACATGGGCGCAATCACTCTATGCGTCTCAATCACACAAGACTCAGCCGTCGTCGTTACCGCAACTGCCACCAGTGCTGCACGTTGCGGCATTGCGAAAGTATGCATCCTCAGCCGCTGCACGTGACACGACTGCACCACAGGAGACGGTGAAAGATCTTGGCCCGATAAAAGTGACAGACGCTTTCTTGAAGGTATATTTCTATGTGCGTGTATATGCCTGTTCGTCTGTGTCGTGGTGTGAATATTCCTTACATATTGTATCTTGCATCGTGGTTGCTGGATTGATCTCGGAGAATCGTTTATCACGTGAAACTCACATGTCCTCTGTCCCACGTAATGTGGTTGCTGCGGTTCGCTCCACCTTTGCTCATCGCAGAAAATGAAGCTCGCACTCTCGATTCGCCCGAATGTGCGTCTTCGCTTGGTTGTCCTCGCGGGAGGCTGTCATGGATTCAACTACGATATACACTTAGTGGACGGCGCGGCAGATCCGACAGACATGTAAGTGTGTGTGTGTGTGTGTATGCGTAATAGTTGCACTCTTCCTTTGTTTGTCACCGTCGAATGCATTTGTGTTGATTAGAGTGAGGGAGGATAGGGATCCCGTCACCAATTCCCAATGTACGCACGTGTACTGCAGTTTGTCAGCATACGAAGTCACTTATACTACTTTCTTACTTTTGTTTGTGCTTGTCACCTGTATTTTCGCTTGTTGCATGCAGTGTACTCGATGCGGGCGACGGAGTGCTTGTGTCAGTGGAGCAGACGTCGTTGCCGTTGCTTGAGGGAAGCATTGTGACATATAAGGACGATCTCCGTGCGCACGCGTTTTCCGTTTTGCAAAACCCAAATGCAGAAAAGGGCTGCGGTTGCGGAAACTCATTCTCTCCCAAATAGTGTGCCATAAAACTATCATTATACGGATGAACTGGCGCGCAGCATATGTCTGTGCTGTCACTGTATGCCTGTGATCACAGACCCCCGTTCTCTCAAATAAGTGACAGCGACGAGAGGGGCCAATGTATACGCGGTGCTTGGCAGCCAGCGACCAATGTATTTGCAACTGTTAGTGTGACCACCATGAGCGAGGGGTGTGATGAAGTACATGCAGCAGGTGAGCATCCCTGACTGCCGTGCAAAGGCCTTTCATTGTCAGCGCAAGCAATGTGACTTACTTTAATTGGCATTAAGTTATGCACAATCGCTATTGCTCAGTCAAAGCAGGCCGGACTGATACTGAGAACCCCTTTCCGCAAAGTGAATCCGAAAAGTGAAAACGTGGAAACATTCTGACGGTAACCAGGACAAATTATCGGAAAATACGCACGTGCTGTAGCCTCGCAGTTTTTCAATTGCAACCTTCTGCATTTATTTGCTTGAGTGCATGAATAAGGGACTTCTTCTTCATTTCACTCCCATTCTTTTTCGTGCGCCTGGAAGATTACACGGCCTCATCATGGCCTCGCTGTTGGAGCAGCCGCAGTCCTCGAGCCAGTCACGTGGCAGAATCCTCGTTTACTGCGCGTCAAGCACTAAGAGCGACCCGTATTATCTCGACGAAGCAGACCGACTTGGGCGTCTTCTTGCAGAGCACGGGAAGCTGCTTGTGTACGGAGGCGGCGGCAGTGGATTGATGGGGCGGCTGGCGGATGGCACCCTCGCTGCCGGTGGAAAAGTGCTCGGAATTATGCCCAATTTCATGAAGGAACTTGAGTGGGCTCACAATGGCCTCACAGAGCTTCGTCTAGTTGGCACTCTCCACGAGCGCAAGTTGGCGATGATGCAGGAATCGGATGCTATTGTTGCACTGCCTGGCGCGACAGGCACTTTTGAAGAGTTGTTTGAGGTGAGCGAATGCAGAAGCGGTGTGTGTGTGCGAGTGTGTGTGTGTGTGTGTGTGTAGGTTTGTGGGAGAGTGTGTGTGTGTGTGAGTGTGAAGTATGTATGTGTGTATGTGTGTGTGTATATGTGTGTTGTTTGTGCGCGTGTATGTGTGTGTATGTGTGCGTGTGTGTGTGTGTATGTGTGCGTATGTGTGTCTGTATTTATGTTTATGTGTGTGTGCTAGTGTGCGCTGTACAGTTTTCGATGCTGTCTTGATCCATAATATCAACGACGTAATTTATTCGCGTGCAACTGATGTGGCACGTACGACATCTACGCCACTGCTTGATTGTGTCTACCACGCAGGCCGTGAGCTGGAAGCGATTGGGACTCGTCCACTCTCCCATCATTGTAGTTAATCTGCGTGGATTCTATGATCCATTGGTCGCCCTTCTTAACAAGGCTGTGGAGGCCGGTTTCATGACAACTGAAGGACTCGGCGCGTGCATCTTTGTGGACTCGATCGATGATATTTTTAAGCATGTGTGAGCCGTCCAGAGTATCTGGCAGTAAACCCGCGAATTTAGAATGCAATTTTTTTTTGGCAGTTTGTATTTCGGAATTTGAACGCTGTGCGCCTATGTATGCATGCGTGTGGATGCAAGTGCATGAGTTCCTGTGCTTGTTTGCAGTGCACTTGTGTATGCGTGAGTGGTGTGAGTATGTCTGTGTTAAAAGGGGGGGTGCTCATGCTGCATGTATGACTGCATATGTGAGTGCTTCCAAGCCCCTGTGAGTATGAATGTGTACTGTGTTGCTGGTGCTTATGTCATTCGTGTATGTGTGTGTGTTTGTGTGCGTGTTTGTGTGCGTGTTTGTGTGCGTGTGCGTGTGTGCGTGTGCGTGTGTGTGTGTTTGTGTGCGTGGATGCTGTGCCTTCCTTAGCGAGAGTAATATTTGTGATACATGTCAACTAGTGGTCGTTTTTACTATCGTGGCGACTGCGCGCACGACAAACACACACTCGAGGGGGAGAGAGGCCTCACAAACACAAGCGTAAAACAAAGTGAATCTAAGGTATAAGAGTATATGCTATAGGAAGATGGGAAATGAAAAGAAATTCAAGAAGAAACAAACGTACGCGCACGCAAAACGCAGGAAACGACAAAGAAAACGATCAACAAAGTGAGGTTCACTTCAGTTTCGAATGGATATATGAGACAGAAGTTCCACCGTAAGATTAAAGTGATAAGGTCATCTTAGTGTGTCTCACAATGAAAACAAAAACAAAAAGGGCAAGGGATGAAATGCCTTGCCGGGAGAACCAACAATTCAAAAGGCATATGCCGGGACAGCGCAGGACATCCACTCGTCAGCTTCACAAGGGGCAATAGACCACTCAGGCAGTGACACCGATTTCCTGGAGCTGCTTCAACAGCAGATCCGACTCCTTCTTGTAATCAACGGGCGTTGCTGTCAAGACAGAGCAGCGCAGACGCGTCTCATCCTGGCAACATAGTAATAGAGGCGGGGGTGGGAGTGGAGGAGACAAGAAGGGCAATCAGATATTGAGGGTGTACATTGGTTGACAACGCAAGCAATACTAAAAGGAAGATAATGAGAAGATATTGCGAGTGTGTGTGTGTGCGTGTATGTATGAATATACACAATTGGGAGTGGTGAATGTGACTAGGTTGTGCGAGCGAGGAACGTGCATGTCTGTTTCAAGACAACATATAGAAGTGTGCGTGTCTGTTTCAATGCACCATATAGCCGCGCGAAATAAAAGTGAAGAAAGATTGCCACACGTCTCTCACCTGGAATGTATCTGACTTTGCCTTGACCTTGAAGATGTAACGTCCAAAGAGAGCGCGCGCAAAGACCTTGTCGTATTCCTCCTCGTTGGTCTGCATGGGGAGAGACCATTGGAATGGAGGGACAGACAAGAGTGAGCACATGCAAAAACAGACAACACAAACACACAGCACACGACACAAAATACACAGCACACGACACACAACACACAATATACAGTACACAAACACGCATAACAGCAACAACAACAACGATAACATCAAATTCCCACATTCTTGTGCATGCCAATGTCGCTTGCAGACTGCCCGAGAATGAGCTCCGCCGTCTCCTGGAACGAAGTCAGCCACTGAGCGCCGGTTGCGTCGGCAGCAGTGAACGTCAACATCATGCGCCACTTGAAGTTCGGCGATGTTGTATTACACTTTTCGCACGAATACTCTCCAGAGCCGTTGTCGGTGACCTTCTTGTTGCAGTTGGGAGAAGCGCACGCCATGTACACGACATTCTCCTTCTTGATGAACATGATGGTGCCCTTGAGTGCAAAGTAGTCGGCCTGCGAACAATTGGGGGGCGCGACGGAAGGAGACAAGTGTTTGTTGATCAATTTGAAAACTCCAATTGAGATATCACTTGTGGCCAAGTTGAACATCGGAGCACGAAGAGACAGAGGCAAACACGTAATTAATCCCACACACACCTTGTCATGCATGCCAAGCTGCTCATCCTTGATCTGGCCAACAGTTTTCCGGGGGTCAGTGCGGGGGCCGTCACGTGCGCTGCCGCTGAATGGGACGGCGGCAATCTGGCCCTGTTGGCTGTCAAACCAGCCGCGCAGAACATGTGCTCGCTCGATGTCCGGATTCAGCTGATGCCATGCAGCGCACACGAGCCATGTGCGTCCATGTGTGGCGCAGCAGATGCACAAGCATGCGTTAGATTGGTGGCCCAATTGCACATCGCTGTTCAGGAACAAACACAAACATGCCGCTCCTTTCCTTCTAGATTAAGATACTACACGTAGGCTCGAACCCATAGCAATGCTGTGTTTCTTTTCACTGTGGAGTAACAAAGTGCAAAGTCGAGTCGATCTGCTTGCTGGCGATGATATTACACAGGAGAACATGCTAATCTGCCACTCTCTCAATGATGAAACAAACACACTCAAAGCAAACATACCGTAATAGACGATCCGACAGAGCTCGAGAGGGAGCGGCCATTGAAGTCGGAAAGCTGAAATTTGGAAGAATGGAAAATCAGACTCGCTATCGGTTGGGATGCATGCCATATCCGATACAAATGGGTGGCTCTGGCCGCCCGCTCTCACAAACACACTGTCGTACAAACAGAGAGCAAACAGCCCATAATCTGTCAAATTCACAGCACAGGCACACACGCACACACACCTTGGCAGACTTGATTGCCAGCACCGGGAAGCCGGCTCCGTTGAAGGCCTCTGCCTGTGAGTCCCACAGCGTGATGTTGACGGAGCGTCCCGAGTCGTCAACAATAGTCACCTCCCTCTTGGGAACCTGCTTGCCCGTCGTCTTTTGTGTGATGGAACCCAATTCACCAACATTGCTAATAACGCCGATCACATCGCAGACAGATCCGGGCTGGACGCTCTCGAGTGCGCCGATTTCGACAAAATCGTATTTAATGAGCGGAATGTCGCAGGTGTCGTTGCAGGGCTGCAATTGTGTTTTATGCACGTATGTGTGTGTGTATGTATGTATGTATATGTGTGTGTGTGTGTGAGTGTGGGTTGAGAAAGGTGTGAAATTCACGATCGGCCCATACTTTAATGGCAGGGCGATGGGTATTTGCATAGGTGTCCTTCATACTGGCGCAACACAAGCGACAACACCAGCACACACCACATCCAGCAAGGATCAACACATTGCAGTTCAAGTAGGCATGCAAGTAAGAATAATTTGGGGGTTAGCTTTACCTCGATAATGCTGTCTGAGTTGAACGTCAGCTCAAAGTTGCCCCGACCACCGAACTTTGCGTTGGGATACTTCAGCGTCGCTTTTGAAATGTAGTACACCTGCCGAGAGTTGAGAGATAGTGTGTGTGTGTGTATGTGTGTGTTTGTGTGTGTGTGTATGGGAAGAGAGTGCCAACAGAAAATATTAGATTCGACCATTTGAGCTTTATGAGAATGAGAATCCGACGTGAATAGCAATAAACAACCCAACACACCTTGTTCACAACGAGCAGATCGTAGAACTTATCAGCAGTGTCGTTGAAGGCAGTGGCACGAAGCTCTCCGTCGGCATCGCAGAGGTCGACCGAGAACAACTTTCCCTCTCCCTTGGCATTTGTATATGTGCGCATGTTCGACTTGTTCGTCACTCGCACGCAAATGGTCCACTTCTGGTTGTACAGGGACAGCGACTTGATCGGCTGAACCACGCGGGACGAGTTGCTTGGTGCAGAGTGTGCGGCACTGGGACCCGTAAACGACGCCGCCGATCCCCCGTATGCTCCAGAGGCATATGGATTAGGAGCCTTTCCGCTGTTGTAAGTCGGCGTCGAGGCAGGCGCGGCGGCGGCGGCTGTGTTGGCAGCCGAGCGGGCGTAAGCATTGGGAGGGCGGGCAGCCGATGAAGGGACCGTGTGGGGCTCCGAGGTGTCCTCGCCGGGCGCGGCATCAATCTGTTTGGGATCGCCAATACGCGTGTCGTACTGAGAGTGGATGACGTTCACGGCGAGAAGGATCAAAATGCTGCGGAAGGAATAATGGGAAGGTGACCGAAGGGTGGTGGGACTGTTAGGGTTTGTGGGGATCAAGGGCATGCAGTTTCAGACGTTTCTCAGTTGCATTCACGGGGATTGTAACAGTGGAGCACAGCGCCACTTTTAGCGGGCGAAAACACGTACCGCTTATCCTGAACCTCATTGCAGACAAACTTGTCTACGCGAATAATGCTGAATTTGTTGAGCAGATTCTCGTGGATGAGGTTGTTGAGCTGCGTCGCAAGCATGGTATTCTGGTGATAGTATTGCCCGTCGGACACAATCACGCTACAGGCAGCAACAAACAAGAGCAAACAAACGGAAAGGAATGATATTAGTGCTCAAACATACAGAAACCCCTCGTCAGTACGAAGTACAAGTGTGCATAGAGTGCATGTGTTAGCACAGCGCACGTGACAATTGAGCACAGCAGTGTCAAGAGTCCCAACCACGGGAAGGATTGAGGCACATACCGGTATCGTTCTGGTGAAGAAGGGTTGTTGGCGGCAGCGTTGATCTTCTTGATGTTGATGACCTGCAGAATAGGGCTTTGCGGCATCTGCTTCTCGTGAATGGCCTGCACCGATGTTAAACAAGGCATCACACGTTTTGTTTTCTTCATCGATGTTTGTGCATTTTCTCGTCATAAAGACCCCCAGCCTGGTGTCGATGTATCAGTGGAGGTTTGGTATAATTGATCGCGAATAACTCGTTGTGGATTAACAAAGATTACCGATTGCAAGTGGATTAAAAGTGCAGACGTTGTGGTTCCGCCGAGTGGCACTCACCCGAAGGGCTCCCTCCGTGAGCGTCACCATTCTTAAAAGCGGTAAACACAAAATGAGAGACCTCACTCAAACGTTTGAGTCGTCGAAATGACTTCTTGAAATACACGACAATTGATAAACCAAAATTTGGCGCGCAATGATGCAATCCACTTCAGCGTTTCCTTCCGTTGTTGTACAGTTACGTAAAGAAGCCGAAAGTGTGTCGGTATGTGCGTATGTGTGTTTGTCTGTGTTCGTGTGATGCAACCAGTAACTTTGCGTCAACACCATTCGTGCATGTGTGTGTGTGTGTGTGTGTGTGAGTGAGTGTGCGTGTGTGTGTGTGTGTGTGTGTGGGTACTGCACGACCAGTCGCAGTAACCCAGTCTGTCAGAGCCGGAAGAGTGGCGGGAAAAAAAAAGGGCGCCAACAAATTCAAGCGAGGACTCGCGTATTGTTCTCAGTATCACGTGATCATCTCCGGGTCAGATATACAGTGTCGATTCCCGCCCGCTGAAGAATATACATGTTCCAAACTAATCCTCTGCAATGTTTTCAAGCTGTTCTTTTGTATTTTTGTCTCTCGTTTCATACCCTGTTGATACCGTATGAGGCGATTTTATATTTTATAATCCACCAGATCTTTGTGGGGTCACCACAATCTCAAACTCAAATGTTGTGACAACCCATTTTTTCATAACACGTGTGCAACGATACGGTCGCCCAATCAGCCACATAGCGGGTGTGTAATGCACACTGCGGGGACAACACAACCATGTTTGCGCGTTTGCTTAAGCCTGTTGAAGGGGCGGCGGCGGCGGCATCCACCGCAGCACACAACCCCCAGGACGAGATAGATTCGCTAAAGGAACAACTGGCCGCAAACGAAGACAAGCTGAAGCGATACGAAACCCGCCTGAAAGACGTCGTGCGCGCGTACAAGCATGTCGTCAAGGAGAAAGAAGAGCTTGAAGAGTCTTTCAAGGCGCTTGCTGGCGGTGATTACGCGGGAGAGTCGACAGAAACAGCAGAAGAACAGGGGGCTGAATCGCGCGCGGGTTTGAATACCACTAACAATGGAGCTCTCGACAATGTAAACCACGCGGCAAGCACTGATTCACTGCACCGAGATGGCGCCGAGAGTCATAAAGAGCATGCCCAGGAGCAGCAGCAGCAGCAGCAGCAGCAGCTGCGCGTTGGGGAGAGCACACAGTGTGGCTCGGCAGGCGCGGATGCGACTGACACCAGTGGACGACAGCCGTCGGGTGATGCGACTTCCGACGGAGGCGATGGCGCGATCGTCACTCGTAGTGATACACCTGCTCCGTCGACACAAGATGCGGGCGACCCACTGAAGGCATCGCCTCTCATTAAGGGTATGTCGTCACTCACGCTCAATCCAACACCAGTGCCTCATTCGCACGGCGAGAACACGTCTGGACAGCGGGATAAAGTGGCTGCGCTTACTCGCGCAGTCGCGACACTCACAGACGAGCGCAATCGCTTGCAAAACGACTACCGTGCGGAGAAGAAGGATCTTCTCGCGTCTCATCGGGAGGAGGTTGCGTCATTGCAGCGCAAAATTGAGTCGCTAGTGGCCGAGGTCGCTGCAACACAGGCCGAGGTAAAAGCTGCGAAATACGAATCCGACGAAAGAGGGGGACTTGTCGATGAACTGCGGATGTTTGTGGACGCGCAGCAGAAGCAGCACGAGAGGGAAAAGGCGATGCTTGTTGCGTGTGAGGCTGATTTGCGTGAGCGTGTGAGATCTCTCGAACGAAGTGCCTCCGTCGCCGCTATGCACGACGATGTTGTCAAGGAGCTTGAACGCAGGGTCAGGGTGGCACGTGACTCGGAGCTCTCCGCCCTCACCCAACTTAGCGAGCGCACGGACGATTTCCAGAAAAAGTGGGCATGCTTCGGTGTGCGTGTGTGTGTGCGCGGTGGTGTTGTGTGCGTGCATGAACGTATATGCGTGAACGTGTTTCTAGCTCTCCAACTCACCGGTGTCATTTGAGAGCCTTAAATGGCGCCTTGCACATAATCACAACTTGTTCTGTGATTGTAAAACGCTATTTTCCACAGGATCTACGTAGTCTTCTGTTTTTTTCTCGTTTCTTTCTATGGTATCGTGCGCCCGGGCATTTCCTAATCCCGCCCAAATTCACACTACAAATGACCATTTCAGGCTCGCCGAGGCCACTGCATCTGCCGAAATAGAATTCCGGGAGCGCCTCGAGAGTGCGCTTCATCTTGCCGCGACGGCCGATGATCGCATTGCAACGCTCTCTGCATCGCACGAAGCGGCCTTGGAGTCAGTCAGGAGGCGCATTGAGCAGGCGGAGGCGCAGGTGTCTGCGGAGAGAACGCGATCAACTGCACTCGAATCGCACGCATTCGAACTCGAAGGGAAGGTCTCTGATCTATCGGCAACAATTGGTTTCTTGGAACGGTCACGTGCTGCCGATCGAGATGCGATTCAACGCCTCAAGGCAGAACTAAGCGCGGCGTCGGCTGAAACTGCCGAATCGGAGTTATCACGTGATTTGTGGCGAGCTGACGCATCTGAGGGTGAGCGGCCGCGGTCGGCGATGGGCACGAAAGGTGGATATGGCGAGATGTCGGATGAACTGGCTCTAGCACGGGCGGAAGTGGAGCGGCTGACGGACGAGTTTAAACGATACAAACAGTGGGCAAAGGGGACTATGAAGCGACGGGAATCGACGGCAGGCACGGCGGGTCCACCGGCTCCTCAGAATGTATGTGCGTGCGTGTGCGTGTACGTGTGCGTATGTATATTGGTATGTGTGTATGTGCGTGTGCGTGTGCATGCATGCGATCCGCAAGAAGGCTTTCGTGCCTGCTCTGGAACTGCAGCAATTGCATTGCTCTTTTCCCAGTTCCCTGTGCAACGACGGCGGATTCATGAGTGTGATGTGCCTGTGATGAGCCTGTGAGGTGCCATCTGTATGTGTTTGCGATATGCTCTAGCGACCAGTGACATTGTTATCTGGCGTTGCATGTGTGGCCTCTTGCATGTTTTCGCACATTCTCGTCCTTACAAATGACTGTGTGCAACTGAGTTTTGCGCATATTGGTTCTCCCTCCCCATTCCTTACTTACAAAAGACTGGTTTTTGCTTTACACTTTTTCTTCGCTTGCAGACTGTCCCCACTGCTGCAATCGACGCATCGTCCATGTCGCAAGGATTGCCGCACTTTGAAACCGCCTCCCACGCACTAGTATCAAAGTTGGAGACTGAGCGGACTGCTGCGGAGACGGCGAAAAGGGAATTGGAATACAAAGTAGGTTTGGTTGGAGTCGAAGCAGATACAGTGCACGCACCTGCCAGAACTGCTTGTCGATCCTCTGCGTTCTTGCATCCACGCAAATGTATCTCCGCATTGCGAATACTATACTGACGAAATGTGAAAATGAATGTATGCCATGCGCCGGTGTCTGTGTGTGTGTATGTGTGCTTGTGTGTGTGTTTTTTGTTGTGTACAAATGCGTTTTGTGGTTTATGTGTCAGGTTTTGTACTTGGAAAAGCGGATATCTGCGGCGGCGGAGGAAAAGGCGCAACTTGAGTCTGTGCTTGTGAGTCACGTGGAGGGCATGGCCGAGGCAAGGGCGCAGCGTGACAAAACACGCGCTATCATCGTAAGTGCCACAACCTTCCACCGTGCCTCTACGTGTGTGTTTGTGTGTGTATCTCTCTCTCGCTTCCTCTCGCGTTCTCATTGGGGTCCGTGCATGTCAATGTCTCTGAATGTCATCCCTCTGAACCGTCCATCCCTGTGCGAACATCCCGTAACGGTATTGTCATGTTCGACTTGTCTCCACGCCTTTGCCAGGCCGACAAGGACGCTGAGTTAGACAGGCTGCACACTCTCCTTCGCGCCGCCGGGTTGTTCGACGAGAGCGTTGTCGTTTCGCGTCGGGATGCGTCTGTCACTTCATCACTGTCCGGACTAGAGGAAGTGCTGGGCTACCACATTTCACCCGATAAAACTTCCCAAACGAGCGATCGCGATGCCAGTGGTGGTGTCAACGGGGGCGTTGCTGTAACCCCCGGGGGTGACCTGAGGAATGTGTCAAAAGCACCGGGCCTATCTTTCCACCACGCTCAGATGCTGCAGAGAAAAGATGCGGAGATAGCGAGCCTGCGTAAGCAACGGGGGGAGATCTCGGAAGCACTCCGAGACGCCGAGGAGGTCGCAGCGAGACAAGGGGAGCAGCTGAGTGCGCTGAAGGAAGAGATACGGAAGATGGAGAGAGACAAGAGCAGGGAATCCACGAACCTCGAATACCTCAAAAACGTCGTGCTCAAATTTATGGCGGAGGAGTCTGGACATGAGGTGAGGTTTTTGTTTTTTGGAGAGAGAGATGTAGGATTCAAGTCAGTGTCTTGGGCTCTGTGCCCATGGAATCCACAGAGAGAAAGAGAGAGAGAGAGAGCGTGTGTGTGTATGGAGTATGTATGGCAATTCCGTTTTTATTTGCGAGCTTTGTGTATTTGGGTCGTGATTTACTCTAGTCGCCTTGTGGCATGGAAACCTCCCATCTATTGCCTCGCCCGTACAAAGGCCATGTTTGGAATCTAGGTATTTTCTCCTCGATCGAGCTTTGTGGGTTACGCGGTCACTTTCTCTGCGTCATAGTTGTTTCATCTTTGGTAATTACGTCTGCAACGCCCACGTTCTGTTTCTGCACACTGACACACACTAACGCACGCACACACACACACACACACACACACACTGACACACACTAACGCACGCACACACACACACACACACACACACACA
>CALSCR010003431.1:0-18816 GCA_943704495.1 Pigoraptor chileana | reverse complement strand
GAGAGAGAGAGAGAGAGAGAGAGAGAGAGAGAGAGAGAGAGCACAACGTGCCGATATAGCCAAAATCAACTCACCAGTGCCAGACATGTGCGTGCTTCCAGAGCTTTCGACCTGATGAGTCCACACAAACAATTGAATTAACGCAGAAGAGCAGACGATAGAGTTAGACTGGAACAAGGGGCACTGATGCGACACGGAGACCAAGACCCATGAGAACGCACACCTGTGAGGCAGGTTCCGAAGGAAATGGGCTTGCGACGGGAAATCCAGAGCTGCAAAAAATAAACGGCACCAGATCAGCACAACCATAATCGAAGATATCAGGTGGATCTCAATTATGCGTGCAGTCACCAACCTGGAAGCCGCATAAGACCGTGAATCGGCAAAAGCGCTGAATGGATCTTCGTCGGGGATCTGCAGGGACATCGACACATTGCAATAAGCGACCGGGAAAAGCGGAACAACAGTGCAAACAGTGGATTGCGAAAATCAAACAGAGCGAGCAGTGCTCGACCCACCATTTCCACATCGCCCTTCATTTTGATTGCGCCGTGAATCGAGGAGTGCAGAGGGCCCGTGTCCCCGTCGCTGTACGTGCTTGCAGCATACCGGTCCATGCCTGCCGGTGGATGGATGGAAGTCAGTGCTGCCCATCTCCGCAACACCGTTACAAGTGAGACGACACGCTTCAAAACGGCAGCGCAAAAGTCCTATCTCATTCCTACTCTCAACACACAATTGCATCTTCTTGCACCAGAACAATTCGACACATAAATTTGCCACCAACCAGCACTCGCTTGAGCAGGAGCAGCATCTATATCCACGAGCAATCCGGTCGGCGGCCTGCAATAATATGATTTGTGACACCGCCTAAATGAGCAAGCGAGTACTACCACACGCAATCACAACCGATGAATTTAACTCACCCCTGAGTATCATGGGCTGTACTCTCTTTGGCTGCAGGTTGCTTTGTCCGTTGCTCATAGCGACCGAATACAACGTTTAGCTCGTCATTGACAGTGAGAAGTTCAACTGCAGACGAACGACAGCATTATTGTAAAGAGCAAAATCAGGGCGCCATACGCACATCATTCACTGCAATTGAAACATGGGAGACGTGTCCATACCAATTAACACTTCGTCCGCCACCTGGTCAAGAAGTCGCAGCACACGCTCCTGCATGGCGCGGCAGGTTGCATGGAGCTCAGATAGCACGAGAGGGTCTGCATCGCGATGGCCCATCATGTCCCGCAAAACAGCAACATTTGCATGGACAGTTGCCAAATCACTGCGCAATTTATCGAGCTGCGCAGGCGAAGGCTGAATGCGCTGTGTGGGTGCCTGACGTCACCGACAAATAAAAGCAGACAATTTCAGCAAAAATCCCGCAATCAGTACGGCTCAGACACAACAACCGAGGCTCAAATCCCCTGCAACCCATTCAAACAATAAATTTGCAAAGAGAAAACGCCCTACTGCTGCTGCCAGAAGCGAAATAACAACCTGGGAAGTATGCGATTGGGGGGCAGGCACGGGAGGCGCATGCACAAGCGGCGGCGGAGCATCGCTCTGTGATGACTGGGATGAGCGGCGGTCCAATACAGGCGCGATGGTCTGAAAGTATTGGGAAAAACAGTGGCGGACAAAAGTCAGAAGCAGTTGCATGGCCAATGCATAAGGGAAGCAGAGGGATTCAAGACAGTGGTATGCCCACATACTCGACAATTAATCGGCGAGGGGACATACTTACCGCCTTTGGAGTGTGAATCGGGGCGAGCGTATCAAGGTCTTGTGCGGGAAACTCAACCCCTATTGAGCAATTAGAAGCCACAAAACAAAGCAATTAGAAAAAACAAAACGAAGCAATTAGAAGAAAAAAAACAAAGCAATTATAAAAAACAAAACGAAGCAATTTTAGACAAACAAAGCAATCAGAAGCCACCACAGCAACCGCCAAACAGCATACGGAGAAAATACTTGCCTTGTGTTCGCACATTTTGGTAGGCATCCACGATTCCAGCCAGCTTTGCGTTGCCGCGAAACGCGTCAACCCACGACTGCAACAGTGACAGCATCTTCTCTCTTGCCGGATTGCAAACGGCGTTCTGTTCATTGTTTGAGCGGGAAACGCGAAGTTCAGTCAGCGAGTGCAAAACACAAAAAGATGACAAGCGCGGGGTGATGCATGGCCATCGAAGCGTACCTTGCTAGTGACCAGCCGCACAAACTCCGCCATGAACTCTTTGGACGCCACCGCCACATGAAAGCGCTCGCCGCAGTTCTTCACCAGCGACTCCAGCAGCTGCGCAGGCACAAGAGACAGGCTAGGCTGTTCACTGGAAAGTCACAAAACAACAGAATGTCCACGTGTTTCTGTTGCTGAGTCTCACCGTAAGTGTGTACAGCTGAACCTGCCCGTTTTTGTTCTGCAGGCGGCGGATGATGGCCTTGATAGCATCGCGGGGACTGCAACCACCATTCAACAACAACACGGACAAGGGTTCGTGTTCAATGAGCGCAACAGGATGCGGAGCAGTTTTCAATAGCTGCTTCAAAGTGAAAGTCACCGCAGTCAGCTGTCTGAACCACAGCACATACCCATTGTCTTCTGCATTGACAAGGTCGCAGACCTCAAGATTTGCGCCCCAATCCTCCGCTACAAGCAAGTCACTTGTCGCTTTGTCTGTATTTTGAAAAAGCGCCAGCAAATTTAAGATTCAAGTTAGAGTCTAAGTCAAATGCCCAAGGACTTGACAAGAAGAGAAAAAAAACAGAAACCAGCCAACTGGATCAACACGAATAGTTAATGGAAAGTTCAAGTTCCGGCGAGCCGTACCTATCTTCTCGCCAATAGGCGTCTGAGAACTGAAAAGTGAGAACATTTCCAACAATCTTGTCACTTTCAGCCTGCAATTGTATGCAACAGCCTAAGCGCTGTTTTAACCTTCTTTGTGTGCTTGATCGACTTTCAATTGTGCAATGTGCAGGAGAGGTACTGTGCTTAGCTTAACCTAACGCCTGGCAGTTCATTCGCATCGTAATTCCGCTGACAGTCAATAGATTGGGCGAGTTTTCGGTTAATGTGACTGTTACAGTCACACTGTCCAGTAACTAATACTCTCCACTTCCAAAAAGATCAGTGGCAGTCGGCGATGCAACTTGAATGATATAGCAAACAACGTTGATTTTGATTCACTGTACATTTCTGAGTCGGATACAATATTGCGAGGCTCAAAAATGGCAGGGGCTCCCATCGACGGCGAGATCGCTCGCAAGACGTTCGAGTTTGCCAACAACATGCAAGAAGTCAGCCAACTGGACGACATTTACACATACAACAAAGAAGAACAACAAATGATACTCGCATCAAAGCCTTGGACAAAAGAGTACGTACACTAATGCATAATTTTCTTCAAAATGACAAGACTGCCAACGGATTTCTTTGAAGACTCTTATTTTCTCTTTCACACACGCAGCCCGCATTACTTCAAGAAAGTAAAGATTTCGGCTCTGGCGCTGCTAAAGATGGTAATAATTGTTTCTTTCTTACTTTTTGTTTTGTTTTAAAATTTGATTCTGATGTCGTTCTTGTAATTGCAAATTGCAAACAGGTTATGCACGCTCGCTCCGGAGGCACTATCGAGATCATGGGGCTTATGCAAGGGAAGATAGACGGCGAGTCCCTCATTGTGACCGATGCATTTGCACTGCCCGTGGAGGGAACTGAAACGCGCGTCAATGCACAGGCCGAAGGGTACGAGTACATGGTCGAGTACATGACCCTAATCAAGGATGTCGGGCGGATGGAGAACGCTGTGGGCTGGTATCACAGCCATCCAGGATATGGGTGCTGGCTTTCCGGTATCGACGTGAGCACGCAGCTTCTGAACCAGCAGTTCCAAGAGCCTTTCGTGGCCATTGTGGTATGTTGACAAGATGCAAGATGCGAGGATGTTGTCGATATCTGAACAGCACCCGCAGAGCACGCACGAGCTTTCTCTGACTAAGAGTATGTATGATTTGCACTGCAGGTTGACCCTACGCGAACTGTTTCTGCTGGGCGAGTTGAGCTGGGTGCCTTTCGCACATATCCGGCAGTGAGTGTATTACACAATATTATTACTCGTTCTAACCCTGACCCCTTTTCCTTCTTCATATTGGTCGTGCTTATTGATAAGTTTGTTTTTGGGCTACGCGCAGGGATACAAACCCCCGGATGAACCTGTGTCCGAGTACCAAAGCATTCCCATCAGCAAGATAGAGGACTTCGGCGTTCATTGCAAACAGTACGTACACGAGTAACGTACCTTTTCATGCTTGATCGTCTAAAACGTTCAGATACTAACTGTGTTACATCTAACAGGTATTACTCTCTGGAAGTTTCGTACTTCAAGTCTTCTCTCGACCAGAAGTTGCTGTCGCTTCTTTGGAACAAGTATTGGATTAACACCCTCTCTTCGTCACCTCTCCTCATGGTGTGTTTTGTTATGATAGAGAACGCGAAACACTTTTCTCCCAATCTGATGTAATCAAACTTTTCGTTTGATTTATTTTGACGAACATTTATCATTGTTTTTTGTACAGAATCGCGATTATATTGCAAAACAAGTCGAAGATCTTACTGAGAAGCTGGAGCAAGCTCAGCATCACTTGAACCGTAGCAATACCAACGCTACCGCAGGCGACAAGCGTAAGGATGATCCCCTCTCAAAGGCAGCGAAAGATAGGTGAGTGATTAATCCCCCCCGCATCGACATTGTTTATTGTATTTATCATCAGCAATTCTAAATCTAAATCTGTGTGCGCTTCTTTTTGCTCACAGCTCGAAGTCGACCATCGAGGCGGTGCACGCCCTTATGTCGCAAGTGTTGAAGGACGCCTTGTTTAACCATCGCTGCCAGCATTAGAGTGCACACTCATGCAGTCGCACATTCCGCGATGATACAGAAAATTGGACCACGAAATAAATAATGGCATATTGCTCTTACAGGGTTTTACCTGTTCACCTAAAATAAGAAACGACAACAAAAACTACAGGACATTTTTTTTGAAGCATTAATTGTTTTATGGACACTTATGCTTATACATATCAAGTTTTACTTTATTCCGAACCCTTAACTTGGGACACATTTAATAACGAAACATAATCAAATTTCACACATGGCATTCGTACATTTACGTATCAGAAGTGCAATTCGTCAATATAAAAGCGGTCTGCGTAATCACATTAGCCCTGCTAAGATTCAGCTGTCTGTTATTTGTGCGTAAAATAACAAGTTAATTCGGATCCAAAACGTGCAGATATCGATAAGAAGGGTCACGCCAGTGTTAAATTAACAATTAAGTCAGGTAGCATATCATCATAGTATCGAGCAGCTGCAAGTTAAGTTATGCCACTGATGATTTTTGAGGAGGAGGTATCTCAGATCAGCTAGCTGTTCTTACGCTTGCGATGGGGGGTTGTTGACCTTACGCTGTGATGGGTGTTGATCTTACACTGCGATGGACGCGACGGGTATAAAAGTTGCGCGATCCATCTTTCTTACGTTTACGTTGCGATTAAAATAAAATGAAAGCCACACAACACCTCTCTTATTGGTGATTTTTTGTGACAAAGCAAAAACAAAACAACAAAAACGAATAAAATCCCATTCCTAGAAAATCTTGGGGACAAGCTTCTTATTTTCGACTGAATCCTCGTTGAAACAAACAAATCGATGAGTTGCTGTCCTCTTGTAATGACGCTTTTGAAAGGACTTTTACCCCCGCGTCACTTAAAATCTGAAAGCTAACAGCAAGGAACAACTTCCCTCAGAATCAGGGACTCCTCCTATTCCTGACAAAATTGAACACACTCACGGAACATGACGTCATGTTTTTGAGACAAAAACTCTGGCCTGTCTGTGGCGCCATTCTGCAAGTGTGTTTCCCCCATCTATAATCTAATCTAATCCCTTATTACATACGCCACAGTTGAAGACTAGCCAAAGGTATTTTATTGTGATAACAATTTAACATATCATGGTGAAAGCTCGCTTTACGACCCTCGATTTGAGGGCCGTAGTGACGGAAATCCGGTCACGGTGAGTACACTTAGTAAGGACGTTGACCATGCTATGCTGCCAGAAATTGCATCTTCAGATCCGCTTAACGGCTTCATTCTTTTCATTCAATCAGGGTGACCGGAATGCGAGTAGCGAACATTTATGACTTAGACTCGAAAACCTACCTCTTCAAGTTTGCGCAGTCGGAGGAGAAGGTATTTCTGTTAATCGAGTCTGGAATCCGGATACACTCGACACAATTCGAGCGCAGCAAGTCGAATAGTCCCTCTGGGTTTGCCATGAAGGTACACATGCACTCCGAGTCGTTTATGTCGATCCCATGTTGCGTTTATCCATGCCTAATTTTAACGATGCCATATGTTTTTTGAAACACAACAGCTGCGGAAGCATCTGCGCACTCGACGACTGACGGACATGCGACAGCTTGGCGCTGACCGCGTAGTTGACCTACAATTCGGCTCAGGCGAGGCCGCATATCATGTTATTGTGGAGCTTTATGATAAGGTTCGTGATTGCGACGTGAATATCTTCTCACGTGGGCCTTCCCAACCCTACGTAACCATGTTTTTGTTTTGTTGCATCCACTGCAGGGGAACATTGTCCTCACCGATAGCGAGTTGCGCATCCTTTCCCTCTTGCGAACTCGCACAACAGATGAAGACGTTCGTATTGCTGTGGGAGAGGTGTATCCGGTTGCGGCGGCTCGTGGTGAGACTGTTATGAACGACGCTGTATTGTGTGAACTACTGTCACAGTCATCGGCCGAGCACACCGTCGCGGTTGGCGACGAGGCTCCACAGGGTGCCCTGAGCCTCAAAAAGCTCCTGACGGCGGCTGTCGGTGGGTGCTGCCTCGGCTCTACGGTTTATTGTTGCATGGGCTCATTGGTCCCGAACTGTGCGTTCCTCCATTGTGGAGGGTACTTGCCACCTCCTTTAAGTGGCTCAAGTGGACCTTCCTTTTCCTTGCAGGCTACGGGTCCTCCATCGTCGAGCACTGCATTATAAAAGCGGGTCTTGATCCGAGTGCGAAGCTTCCCATTCCTCACCTTGTGCCTGGTTAGTTAACTGCAATCGTGCGCCTGGCCATTTTCTGCTCATTTTGTGCCTCTTTGCTACTTATGGAACCGCCCGCCCGCCCCGGCTGCATTTTTTTAATATAGGCAGCGCTTCATTTTTGGCCTTGCGGGACTCTCTCGTTGAGGCGAAAGACCTGATGGATGCTGCCGATCGCCACAATTCGAAGGTTTGTGCACGTTCAGCATCTGTCGTTTGGCAGCAACGCATAGCAATCAGTGACTGCCTTGGAGGAGTCGCCAATGCGCTGCTTGCCGTTTTGCATAACTTCCTCGTTCTCTTAATGCGATTTGACGATGTTTTGCCGTGTTGCAGGGATTTATTTTCACCAGCACGAAGTCCGTCAACGCAGAAGGAGGACCGCTGTGAGTGTCGGCCACGGTCGAATTTTTTTGCGGGCAATAGCATTGGGATGGCCGACACAGCACGATTGAGATATGCTCTAATTCGCCTGTTTTGGTGATGCTATGCGCCGCAGATACGAAAGCTTCGAGCCGGTTGTCCTTCTCCAAGACGCCGATCGCCCGCACATCGCGTTTGACTCGTTTGATCGCGCTGTTGATGAGTATTTCAGCCGCATCGAGGGGCAGCGCATTGACGTCCGTGCAGCACAGCAGGAGGCGCAAGCATCCAAGCGAATCGGTTACCTGCGCCGCGAAAACGAGCAGCGAATTGAGGGTCTGCGCAAGGCACAGGACGAGGATGCTGTGCGTGGGCGTGCAATTGAGGCGGCCGGCGACACTGTGGGACGAGCAATCGCAATTGTGTGTGGGGCAGTTGCACGGGCGATGCAGTGGGAGGCCATATCTGCAATGGTGGAAGAGGCCAAAGCAGCCCGCGATCCCGTCGCCCTGGCAATTACCGCATTGCGCCTGGATTCCAACGCCATTGCGATGTCGTTGCCGTAAGTGTGCCTAAGTTTGCCATCTCCAGCATGCCTAATGGAAACCGCGCACGACGTCCCTGCTCACTGTGCGTGAGTAACCCCAGGCTCAAAAAGTTCTTTCTCTCTGCTTTATGCAGGGATCCCGATGCTGAGAACGCTAACGAGGCTCGCCGAGTTCGCGTGGACATTGATTTGGGGCTGTCAGCGCATGCCAATGCCCGGCGCTATTTTGATAAGAGGAGGCACGCTGCCGAGAAGGAGCGCAAGACGGTTGAGCAGTCGGGGAAGGTGCGTTTCTCTGTTCTTCTTGATGTACGCCTCACAAGTGCATTGGCTTGGCAGCCGCTCCAGCAGCTATTTTTCGCTTATGCACTCATCAATAACATATCTTTGCCTAGGCCATGAAATCTGCGGAACAAAAGACGCGCAAGGCTGCGAAGGCGGCGGCGACGGCAACATCGGCCACCATAGTGAAAATGAGGAAGCCATTCTGGTTTGAGAAATTTGTATGGTTTGTGTCATCGGACAACTACCTGGTGATTGCAGGGCGCGACATGCAGCAAAACGAGCTCATCGTGGGTCGCCATTTGAAGAAGGGTGGGTGCACGTTCGCTCGTGGGCAAGTACTGGGACTTGTCCATGCTTGTTTTCGTTCCCGTTTCTGACGCTATGAAGCGCCGATTGCCGGCTCTGGCCCGTCTGTCGTTTTTGTTTTTGCAGGAGATATTTATGTGCATGCCGATCTTAGTGGGGCTGCAA
The DNA here is from genome assembly GCA_943704495.1 of Pigoraptor chileana. Taxonomy (NCBI): domain Eukaryota; class Filasterea; order Ministeriida; family Capsasporidae; genus Pigoraptor; species Pigoraptor chileana. The sequence continues at coordinate 10,030 of CALSCR010003431.1, read as the reverse complement.
GCTGTGTCGTCAAGAATCCAAGCCGCGATGGCTCCATTCCGCCGCCACGCACGCTGCAAGAGGCAGGTAGCCTCGCGGTGTGCTGCAGCGCTGCGTGGGATGCGAAGATTGTGACAGGTGCCTGGTGGGTGCACGATGATCAGGTCTCCAAGACCCCTCCCACCGGAGAATACCTACCAACCGGCAGTTTCATGATCCGCGGGAAGAAGAATTTTCTCCCCCCGGCACATCTTGTGCTTGGATTCGGATTTCTATTTCGTCTCGAAGACGGGTCTGTGGCTGCACATGCGGGCGAGCGTAAAGCCGTGGACACTGAACCGTTGGCAGCGATCGCGCACACTGTTGTCGAAGCCGAGGAAGGTTGGTGGTCCCCTATAAATTATGCTTTTGAATTCATTCGCCGACATGCTGGGCTAGCAGGGGTGGCTCTAATCTTCTCGTTGCTGGTCACCATGCGCTCAGCTGCGGAAGAGCTCAACGATGACGAAGCGACTGACTCGACGGCTTCCGGTGACGAGGCATTCCCGGACACTCGGGTCGCCGCAGTGCCCACCAACCTTCCCGCCACGGATGGTTCGGATGCCGAGGGAGAAGGGGACGATGCTCCTGTCGGCAGCTTGGTTGGAAAGTCTGAGCAGGTATGCTAATGTTTTGCACTTTATTTTTCTGTAGAGGACCATATATTAGCTTAGCTGACTTATTCGCTATTTCTCGCAATGGCAGGCATCGCGTCATGTGTCCGCGAAAGAGCGGAGGGACATTAAAAAAGCGAGTGCTTCTGGAAGTGCACCCCAATCTACCACCGGCACACGCTCAGCAAAAACAACGCCGCCCCCCACTGAGGTTCGTACCACAACGTGCTGTCAATGCCCTCCCCTGCGTTCCTCGCTTGTGCTGACAGCTGTCCACTCTCGCAGACGCCACAGTCGCAGCGGCAGGTCCGCGGAAAGAAGGGGAAGCTCAAGAAGATTAAGGAGAAGTACGCTGACCAAGATGAAGAAGAGCGTGCGCTGCGGATGTCTCTTCTCCAATCGGTGGGGTCGAAAAAGACTGCGACAAGCGATGACAAGACTGCGGCCAAGAAAAGGTCGGGGGCTGTAGGTTCACAGCCCTCCCAGAACGCCCAAGCGGCCCACAAGCACGCGCCTGCGGTCGGCTGCACTGTCGACTTGGCGACTGCAGGACGGAAGCCTCCCGAGCACGTCTCGCGTGTGCTTGCGCTCGACGTCCAGCCTGCGGACACACGTAACCAGGAAGTTGGCGACCGAGCATCCGATGAAAGCAGGCAAGTGGTTGTTATTGTTTTGGTGGTTGTCGGCTCCAGCCTCGATTGATGCTTTTCTCACTTGCTTTTTGTATCTCTTTAAATGCCAGGTCTGCGACGGACTGTGCTTCCATTGTGGTCGAGGTAAGCATTCGCTTATGCTGTGAAAGCAATACAATTTAGCTTGATTTGCGGTGGACTTATCACCATTTTGTCACGAAATCGTACAAACGCAGACCGCGGCATATGGGACGGAAGCTGGTAACGCGCTGGTCCGTGCGCACATTATGGGCAGCATCGACAACGCCGTGGACGGCGCGGCATCGGATGGCCCCGAAGACGAAGCGGATGGCGCAGGGGACGAAGCGGAGAGCGCAGGGGATGTCCCGGACGACCAGGGCGACGACGGACTACTGAATGCGTTAACTGGCGCACCACTCGCCAATGATGAGCTTCTTTTTGCTGTACCCGTGTGTGCTCCATACAGTGCCATGTCGGCATACAAGTTTAGGGTCAAATTGACACCAGGTACAACGAAAAAGGGAAAAGGTAGGGCGGTGACCAGGCTTTGTATTGATTTATGTGTCTGCTATCGGTGCTCAAAATTCTCATGGCCTGTTTTTCTCTTCATACATGATATTGCAGCTGCTAAGGCCGCCTTGAATGCCTTTATTCAAAATCGGGAAGCAACAGCGAGGGAAAGGGATCTTATGAAGGGAGTGCGCGACACGGATCTCTTCCTCAACATTCCCGGGAAGGTAAAGGTGGTTGTGCCCGTGAAGGCTGCCGCAGGTCGGCGATGAGGGCCTTTTCTGGGAATCGGACGAAATGTGTTTCCTTTTTTGTATATAAAGGGTAACATGAAGTCACAAACAACAACAGTGGCACTGACAGAGTAAGCGGCACTCACAGTCCCATCAACAGTGTCACTGAAGCTGTCTAATGGAGGAGACGCAATGGCAACTAACTAAAGATTAATTGTTAGCACATGAAATATTGCCTCACTTTCAGTTAGATTACTCCGACTGGATTTGCGGACGCAGCTGTTAACGAAGATGAGTGGTGGGGAGAGAAATCGCCAAGAACTTGAGGCTCTCCTTCGTCTACCTGGGAATGATGCGTGTGCCGACTGCCGCTCGAAAGGTATGCATCGTATTCGATTGTCGTTTCCACATGCAAATGATCTCAATTACATAAATAATTCTCAATTGTATAAATCCCACTGCCGTCAGACCCTGACTGGGCGTCAGCAAATTTGGGTATTTTCGTCTGCATTGAATGCAGTGGCATCCACCGCAATCTAGGGACGCACATTTCCAAAGTGCGTTCGGTGCGGCTGGACGTTTGGCCCGATGACCTTGTTGAGGTAAGAAGCTCAGTCGGGAGTGGCACTTGTTGGCTGATCAAATGACAACGGGACGCAGCCCGTCGACTGACCGGGTGCCTTGTGTGCATGCATATTGACAGCGCATGAAGGAGACGGGCAACGACCTCGCCAATGCAAAGTGGGAGGCCAACGTTCCCATCGCGTGCAAACGCCCCCACTTCAACGACTCGTAGTGAGTATGACTTGTTGCGTTATTGGCAATGCCCGTTGTTTCCACTCGCACACAACGGCAGACTCACTGCGAAAGTAACTCAATCTTTGTCTTTCATGTGCAGCGTTCTCCGTGAGCAGTGGATCCGTGCCAAATACGAGCGACAAGAGTTTGTGGACAAGGAAAAACCGCTGGCATATGTCACAGGTGAGTTTAATAGTCAGTTGGCCTGTACAGAGCATTTTGGAACGGTTCATAATACCAGGGTGTGGACGCAGGTATGAAGGAGGGGTTTCTCCACAAGAAAGGAAAGGCAAACAACAAGTGGGCCAAACGCTGGTTTGTCATGGATGGGGTGTCCATCTCATATTTCAAGCAAAAGCAGGTTGGTGGGGCGAGTGTTGGGGTCTCTTGATGTGATGGACTACTTTATTGTGCGCTTTCTTCGGGGATTGCCGTGACGCCCGACCGTGCCACCTCCCAGGATCCGGCCCCAAAAGACACGCTTCCCGTCAAGGACGTCAACGTCACTGTGGCATCCGAAAAGACTGGGCGTCCATATGCCCTCCACATTTCGTGTGCCGGCAGAAACTATTTTGTTAGCGCGGAGAATGGCAAGGTGCGTACTGTGCCGTGAGACCCCCTCCTCTTCATTTTGGGAATTCGTGTTGTGCTACGGCGTTCGTCCGTCGTCCGCCATCATTGTTCAGGAGCGAACACCGTCACTGGCAGCCCCTGCTCGGTAGTCTGCCTATTGACGTCTATTGTACCTACTTCTGCGGTCCCTGTGCGTCCCAAAGGATATTGTCGACTGGATGAGCGCCATTCGCGCGGCACGGGCAAAGGCGCTTGGTATCGATGCATCGCGGACCGACTTTGATGCTGTGGTGGGCGAGCCTTGCAGCCGTTTCGATTTGTAATGACTTGCATGCTGTATGGTGCAGGTGCACACTGATATTTGCAATAATCATAATGCGTGCCCGTTGAGCGACGAGCGATGATGCGTTTACTGGGCTGTCATCGCGACTGACTGTGGCTACAATGACCGTGTCTTGCCGTGCAGGTCTCCCGCAAACTGTCGAGAGATTTCGTGATTGAAGGCTACCTCAACAAGATTGGAGAAATGAACAAGGCCTGGAAACGCAGGTGGTGTACACTTGATGACAAGACCATCGAGTACTTCAAGGATCCTCTGGTGGGTGCACGCGCAACCTTTCTGCAATTCGCTACTGCTCCAAGACTTGTATAACACCACTGTCGTGCCCTGTTTTTGCTGTTTCAGGATGCAAGGGCACTGGGCGAAATACGAATTGGGAGCGCCGCTGAAGGTTACCAAGTTTCCGAGGGCGAGGCGGGTGACGTGCACGAGCTTACACTGTTTGTGCCGGCGAGTGGCCGAACGTTTCACTTCAGCTCGGAAAGCAAGGAGACGGTGCAGAAATGGGTGGCATGCATCAGGGACGCCATCATGGATTGTGACAGCCTAATTTGAGGGCAATACATCATGTTGATGAACAAGCAGTATATTTCTTGTTATGCAGTCGTCCAAGTGCGATGGCAGCCGGGGTGCCTTATTTGCCAGACTTCTTTGCCTTGACCATCTCCACAAGTTCCTGCACACCAAAATATGCCAAAGTGGTTGCAACACATCAGCTACTGCACCAGAAGCAAGAGACATATTTGACAAAAACACTGCCGCGACTGCAGCGCCACCGACCTTGTAACGTTTGATGCAGTCCTTCTTGGGACGGCCAACGCGCGCCGCAATGCGGTCCCACCGATCGGTTGCAGACGCAGGCACCCCGCGCATGGCCTCCTCAAGTCGCTTTTGCTCCTCGGGGCTCCAGGGGCGATCCTCCAGCGACGCAGTTTCGGCGGCAGCGGCCACGGCGGCAGCGGCGGCCACAGGGGAGGGCGCGGGGGCGGCGGCGACCTGCACGTTCTCTAGGTTGACGCTTGCTGTCTGGGGGATGTGTGCATCGGCAGACTTCTTGGTCTGCTCAAAGCGGGCGAATGCAGCTTGGTTGGTCTTTTCTTTTGACGACAAATCTGATGCCGGAGTGAAACGCAAACAAAACCACATGTAGGACTCAAGTCAGTGTCTTCGCTCTGGGCACATATTCTCCACATGCAACGCGAGAGAGAGGTTGTTTAGGCGTTGTGCTCATATGTCCCACAACGCGCGCACGAAAAGAGAGAGACAGACAGACAGAGAGATGTAGGATTCAAGTCGGTGTCTTAGGTGCCGTGCCCATGGACTCCACAAAAAACACACACTGGCTCCCGAAACCAGCCACTAGACGCAGACAGAGACCTTCAGTACTCAAAACGCTCATTGACTCCAAAGAGAGAGATGTAGGAATCAAGTCAGTCTTAAGCGCACCCCAAAGAGAGAGAGAGAGAAAAAGAGAGCACGTTGAGTGTTCGTACATTATTCGCACAACGCACACACTGATAAAACGCACCCATATTCTGCATATCCTTTGCCCTGACAATGATTTCGCTTTCGGTGCGGCTGCTTGCGGCGTGAGAGTTGACAAACGTAGTAATGGACTCCCAGCGGTTCACCGACCCGACAGGGTACTGTTTGGCGGCCTTAACGAGAGCGCTGGTCTCCGCCTCAGTCCACGGCCTCACGACCTGCTCCGGTTTGTCCTCCTTCTTGGACTCTGCACGGTGCGGACATGACATACATTGTGCGATAAGTAGAGCGATAATGAGAGCGAATACAAACAATCGAAAGTCAACAACAAAAACAACGAAAATGAAATACCCACGCGAATCAGTTGATGAAGCAGACGACTTGAGCTTTTCAATCTGCGTGGATCAACAACAGATGTTGCGGTGTCAGCAGAGATTCGGGCACTGCCATAAATGCGACACAGGCAACACGGGATGCCCACCTCCGCCTCGAGCACGGTTTGCGCCTTGTCGGGCGAGGTCATGTGCTCGTTAAGGACAATGAGCTCCTCGAGGGAGAGCTTCTCGCACAGCAGCTCCACTTGGCCAACACGCGCAAGGTACTTGTCGCCGGTGGAACCCTCCGGGAAAAAATAATTAGCCGTCTGCAAAAAAACAAGCAAGGAGCCAATGCATGCATTCAATGCCAATTCGAACAAATGCGGCAGTTGAGTCAGTGACATGGCAGGGGCGAAACGGGATTCAGACGGAGCGCGACGCACCTTACACGCCTTGCGCAGCTGCTTGCGTTCATTGCGCATCGCCTTCTTGCGCTCCTCACGTCCGGCCTTCTCTGCTTCCTCGCGCGCCTTGGCATCCGCAGCAGCAAGCTCCTTCACGCGGCGCTCCTCCGCAGCAACGCGCTCCTTCTCCTCGGCAGCCGCACGGACGGCATGCTCCTTGTCCCTCTTGACGCGGTCTTTCTTCTCCTTCTGCTCCTCCTTGTAACGGCGGATGCGCGGATCGCTCGCATAGGCCGCATCAACCAGACGGATCATGCGCGAGACCTCCTCCTTCTTTCTGCGCGTGCGCTGGGCCTTGTTCTGGCGCTCAATGTAGCGCTTCTCGTCCCTGTTCTCGGCCTTCTCCTTGTCTTCCTCGTCAAGCCACGAAAACTCCCGCCACGACTCGAAGTTGTACCAGTAGTCGTAAAACTTTTCTACCTGGTCAAAGGGCGTATCAAGGTCACCAATGCTTGGTGCAGGCCCCTTCTTGGTCGTCCAGTGCGCGTTCCTGTCAAAAGCAGCCGAAAACTCCTTGAAAAACACGGCCGCGTTCTCAGTTGCAGCCGGGATGCTGTCGTCAAACTCGGGGTCAATGCTGTCGAACGAGCGACGGCGCACGGGGTCGCTCAGAATCTCGTACGCCCTCTTGATGCACTTGAAGTAGTCGTCACCCTCATCGTCGAGGCCCTCAGCAGACGCTGCAGACTTCTTCTTGTCGGGATGGTGCCGCAAAACCTTGCGCTTGAAAGCACGCTTGATGTCGTCGTCGTTTGCTTTGTAACGAAGCGAGGACAGTCCCATGATGGCATAGAGATCGTGCGACTTCCATTCCTTAGGATCGAGCGCGAGCAGCTCCGCTGACTCCTCCTCCTCGTCACTTTCCTCATCAGCATCCCCAGCATCGTCTCCTTTGTGAGCGATTGCCTCATCCTGAGAAATTGTGCGGTTGTGGCGGATGCGAGCAGCATGCGCCTCAAACCAACGGCCCGCCGGCTCGAAAACAACTGGGGCTCCGAGTGCTGCATGGGTATTTTGAATACAACAAGGTTAGACATACGTGCAATGCCAAGTGATTAGCGGATGGGAGGATGGATTAAGCCACAAACAAACCTGCAATTTCGCCGTGCCAAACGTGGTCGACGTCGTGCGCCCATTCGGACGCAACAATGCGAGGAAGAACTGCAACGGTTGCCATGTTGATACTGACAAATGGAAGTATTGTTCTGAGTGAATAGTTATTTGTTGGTGTTGTCCTTCTTTCTGCTTAATTTGACCCAACACGTGTGAAGCCTGGGCAGTCGTGCACGTGCTGCTGCGTGTACTGGCACGTGGCCATACCACGTGACTGCGTTGTGTCATCAGTTTCTGTCTCCCGGAAGCAGTCACTCACCACAACGGCATTTCAATCACTGATTCAGCATATTAACCATCGATAGCTCACTTCTAAAATTCCTCATTTTTTTTGGAAAAATCGACGTCGCTAACATGTCTACAGTACCCGGAGATGCTCCAGAACGTGGGTAAATTGATTGTGAGAAACGAACTTGACTCGTGTCCTTTGTTGTTCAAACCTGCGTTTTTTGTCGATTTTATTCGCAGACTGTCCTGGTGTTGAGAGCGACACCGCCGGCAAATCGGCAGCCTGTGCAGGATGCCCTAATCAGGACATTTGCTCTTCTTCTCGACCAAAGGGTCCTGATCCAGGTGAGCATATACACACGTGGCTTTTTTGCGCTTGCTTTTTGCATTTCATTATTGCTCACATGACCTATCTCATTTCGCAGACGTGGACGAAATCGCGCAAAAAATGGCTTCAATAAAACACAAGATCCTCATATTGTCCGGCAAGGGCGGTGTCGGCAAGAGTACCTTTACTGCGCAGCTATCGTTTGGCTTGGCGCAGGATGAAGCTCAGGTAATACTGCTTTGATTGTGAACATTAGAGTTTTTTTGTTGAATGGCTTGCTGAGCGTTGTTGCACCTTTTTTTTCACGGATGGACAGGTTGCTGTTCTTGATATCGACATATGCGGTCCTTCAATTCCGCGCGTGATGGGTGTTGAAGGCGAGCAGGTGCACCAGAGCAGCTCTGGCTGGTCCCCAGTGTACGCCGGTGAGAACATTGGCGTCATGTCCGTCGGCTTTCTTCTCCCAAATCCAGACGACGCAGTCATCTGGCGTGGACCCAAAAAGAATGGAATAATCAAACAGTTTCTCAAGGACGTTGACTGGGGAGAGTGCGACTACCTGGTTGTGGATACGCCGCCCGGGACGTCCGACGAGCACCTTTCCATTGCGCAGTACCTGGCAGGCACACACGTTGATGGGGCCGTCATCGTGACAACTCCACAAGATGTCTCAATCATCGACGTTCGTAAGGAGATCACCTTCTGCAAGAAGCTCCACATGCCCATTATCGGAATTGTTGAGAACATGAGCGGTTTTGTTTGTCCGAAATGCAAGGCGAGTCAGGCGTTGTATTATTCCTCGATCGTATTTGTTTCAGTGGACCGAAAGAGCTCATCAAGAGTTGCTTTGGTCACTACTCCCCTCCTGTGCACACACACAAACACACACACTGACGACTATGTTGACATTGGAGTCCCAACTGTTGCCTCGCTCACCGCGTTGCGTTTACAGACCGAATCGTTTATATTTCCGCCAACATTTGGAGGAGGGGAGGTGCTCGCTCAAGAGACTGGCGTTCCATTTCTTGGCAGGATTCCGTTGGACCCGCGGATAGGTGTGCATGCGACTGAGTCTCTGGCAGTAGTGGGCATGAGGTTGCGCTGATAACCCATAACCCTAGTCGCGTGGTTTACCCTCTGTTACGCGGCATCCAAATGCAATTTGCTCATCACCCTCTTCTCATGCACACCATCTCAGCTCGGTGCTGTGACGAAGGAAAGTCCTTCCTCAGCGAGGTACCCGACTCGCCGGCGGCCGCCGCTTATCGCCACATAATTCAGGGTATGTACACGTCGGTCCCTTTTACTTTCTCAAGAATATATGCATATCGTTCACACGCACAACGCCGCATGCACATGCCACACACGTGGCTCGTTCCTTGGTCACAGGCATCAAACAACACTGCGAGAAAACGCCGGTTGCTTGAGCGTCGAACGGATCAGGGTCGCTGATGGGCCGCTGCTCGCTGCTGTGGCTGGGTAGACTGTCCGGTTGCCATGGAGGCCGCTTGCTGCATGACGGTGCGTGCGAGGAAGTCGCCCGCAAACGACTGCAGGCGCTCTTTTGCGTCTTTCTGACACTTTGTGTAACCGACCACGTTGGCCGCGTTGAGGGGCACGGCCACGGCAACAACAAGGAGCCATTGAATGCCGTTAATCAGGGCGGTGAAGGCAAACAGGATCCATAGGCCCATGAAAATGTAAAGTGAAAACCAAAATATCCTTGACTCCGTCGGCGACACGACGGCGCGACCCTGCAATATCAGTCGTCAGTCAGCAGAAATTACAATTGGACTTCATTCACCAAGATCTTGCCAGCACGACTCAACCCACCTTTTTAGATTCAAAGACCCATTCGCTGGTGCCATCATCTTTCACCTTGTTCCACCAGCGAAGGCCAACCAATAAGCGACCGGAAACATTTTTTACAGTCCAGAAGTCAAACGACAATAGAAGGACTATAAGTATAAAATTAAGAACAAAATTATTGCTGTTGAATAGATTGCAAAAAAGATACGACAAGATCGCGAGGGTCCGGAAAAGCATGTGGAACCCTGTAGCAACCGGGTGCCTGGGTGATGAGAGAGAGAGAGATGTAGGATTCCAAGTCAGTGTCTTAGGCGCTGAGAGAGAGAGAGACCTTCAGTACTCAAAACGCCTTAGGCCTTGGCCCATCGACTCCAACATGCTCACCGCCGGCTGCAGCGCAGCCGGCGATGGCGAGAGAGAGAGATGTAGGATTCAAGTCAGTGTCATAGGGGCTGTGCCCATGGACTCCACAAGAGAGAGATGTAGGATTCAAGTCAGTGTCATAGGCGCTGTGCCCATGGACTCCACAAAAAACGCACTGGCCCCC
>CALSCR010003419.1:0-11722 GCA_943704495.1 Pigoraptor chileana | reverse complement strand
GTGTGTGTGTGTGTGTGTGTGTGTGTGTGTGTGTGTGTGTGTGTGTGTGTGTGTGTGTGTGTGTGTGTGTGTGTGCAATGTACTTGTGTGTATATGGCATAAATCGTTGTGTTACTCTTCTTTGCACGCTTTGATTGAAATTTTCAACCATGTTCATCCTACCCGCAGCCAAGGACCTGAGCGATCAGATGCTGCGTGCTATTCCTCTCCAGCGCTTTGGTACGGTCGATGACATCGCCAATGCCACGGTCTTTCTCTGCAGCCCCGCCGCCTCATATGTCACGGGAGCAATCCTCGTGGTCGATGGAGGTACGTGTGCATGTCCTTGTGTTGTTGGACGTCCCTCACTGATGAAGTTTACATTGTGTTTTCGTTTGTTAAATATTAGTTTTGTTATTGTGCTTTTTTAATATTGACGCGCCACACTTACAGACGTGACTGTTACTTCTTGTATTTACTGACAAAATGTTCTCGCGGTTACTGATTATAATCTCACACCCTCACGATGATTGATGCAGGTGCGTGGCTCACAACACAGGGCCTGTTCTACCCCGACTCACTCGAGTTTTTCCTCAACAGCAGCAGCTCCAAACTGTAAGATGCACTTCGCAAAACTGTGTGATCCATGAATACAAACAACGTCAAAAATGATCCCACACAGCTTCGATCCTGGGAATGATCCCACACAGCTTCGATCCTGGGAATGATCCCACACAGCTTCGATCCTGGGCACCCGCTCTTAGTTTCTGAGCTTGGAAGTACTTGACACTGTTAAGTGTCGTAAGCAATTGCCATGACAACTTTTTTAACTATAATTGCACTACATGCGGTTGTGTACTGAGAGAACAGAGGTCCGCCTGGCATCGTGAACTTGCACCCGATAGACACGGCATCTTTCCCTCTGGCCACTGATCCCACCTCCCTACTGCAAACACACTACTGCCTTTCCTGTCTTGTATGTGTTTTTGTGTTTATAACAATTTCGAGACCAGCCGGGGAGAAAAAACGCAAAGAAAGAGAGACAGAGCAAAGCGCACGCGGACTACTTCCATAGGGATACCACATCACGCCGACGAAAGAATCCAGGCAACGGACGATTCAGTCCGGGTGTATTTTTGTTTACGCTTTTCTACGCTCACTTCTTCTTCTTCTCGACAAGGGCACCCTCGGTCGGCTTGGCAACGGCCTCGGCCTTCTCGGCGGCGATGAGCTCAATGTGGCAGGGGCTGCTCATGTAGGCTGCGCATCGCAAACAAACAGTCGCAAATAACAAAAACAAATATAACAAAACATTGACAAGAAAAGAGAGGGTGTCAGAATGAGATCGCAGAACACGACGTGAAGGATGGAAGCCAAGCAATGAAACACTCCACTCCACTTGCACAATTGTCAGCGTGGATGCGACGCAAACACTCCACAAAAGCGGCATGCCAATGGAGCCACACAGACCTGCACCACAACACCATACAAATGTTGTAGTCGCACTAGTACCGCACAGAAAAACCAAACATAAGAACAAGAAGCAAATCAGTCTAAACAATGCACAGTGAGCATCAACATTATTCTCATAATCGACACTCACGGTTGATGCGGCCGTGAGCGCGGTACGTGCGGCGGCGCATCTTGGGGGCGCGGTTGACCTGCACGTGGGTGAGGTTGAGTGCCTCGACATCGAGTCCCTTAACCTCAGCGTTGCTCTCCAGGTTGCGGAGGAGGTTGATCAGAAACTCGGCCGACTTCTCGGGCCAGCGACCAAGAGATCCAGGGGTCTTGAACTCCTTGGTCTGACCGTGGCGACCAACACCGCCGGTGTGGCGGGTGTAGGGGATGATGCGCTTGTGCTCCTTGACGGCCTCAAGGTACTTGATGGCCTTGCGCACACCCATGCCCTTGATGGCAGCAGCGGCCTCACGCGTGTTCTTGTAGTGAACACGGAGGTAAGATCCCTGCGCCTTGGCCGACTTGGCGACGTTGTCGGGCTCCGTAGAATAGCGACCCATCTTTGCCGATCTGACACATGCAACAAACACGCACCCACAAAACACAAATGAGACGACCACCAAAGCACATAGATTAATTCAAACTCTTCGTCGTGACACCCAAACACAAAAAAACTAACGACCACCCGTGCAGAATTATCCAAAATAATCAGCCGATGGCTACATCATCCACTCCCACCACAATAAGCGAATGGGCAGAGACTACAGAAAAACCGACGGCCTGTGCTTAACGCCTTTCCGCGGTCTAAACCAATTTCCCCACGTCGCTTCGATGAGTAAAAGAAAATAATTGTCCCTTTCGGATTCTCTCAACGTGGCCGCGCCTCAACGCACCAATTATCGAGTCGCTCAACACAATCTAATCTGGCGAACAAATCAATTCTCTCCAAGCGAACACTCCACAGCCATCCCCACAGCCATCCGCAAGTCTACATTGCCAAATTCAAGAGCCTCACCTCGAGTGAACACGATATCGAACTGATAAAAGAGAAAGAGAACGATGCGTTACGATGGTGGATACTAGATGAACCCTCTGTTCGACGCAGAAAGCGATGCTGAGGGATGCCAATTGCAACGATGGTGAATGATTGCGAGAGAGACCTGAGAACACACACACACGGGCTGCGTGGAGAGAGACCAGTGCCAATTGACCATACGGGGCAGTGTGCCGCCCGGGAATTTCACATCCGGGAGTGTGTGTATGTGTGTCACGTGAATGTATCACGTGACAAATGATCTATTTTTGGTTTCGGTGATTATGAATTGTTTTAACCGCTTCACTATGGATTTTGTATGGGAATCTGCAAATCTGCTCCACTTCATTGCTTCCATAGCGGATGGCGTGCAATCAGCAGTCCCATACATTGCCATAGTGAAAGTGCGTTACAATGGAACTGTATGGAAAAGGTGCACAGTCAGCAGGGCACTCCACTCGTGCAACTGAGTGAGCGTCACCTGTGTTTCAGTTGGTTCGCAGGTGTGTGTGTGTGTGTGTGTGTATTGAGTGTGTTGTGTGTGTGTGTGTGTGTGTGGGTTGCGTTAGGTGACGATGCCGCTCTCCACTTGCTCCGTCTCCAGACAGATGTTGTCGGATGGATGGGATGGATGGGATGGATGGATGGGACGGATTGTTGCCGATGGATGTGTTGTGGATGGGATGTGTGTGATGGCGAGATCGAGCGTTGTGCAGGGAGCACAAGTAACAGACGCCCTCCATCTTGTCAATCCAATACCTACGGAAGGAGACATACATACCACGAACACGTATATTATATGTGTGTGCGTTGAGAACTTTCCGACATTGCGGGGGGTTCTTGCGCACATCACATCCGTTAGCTTCTGCATCGTTATTAGTATATTTTTTTACTTTCTTTTCTGGGGACGGGCTCTACTTGTAGTAGACTCCCTCCCTGTGTTCAATCACCCTTTTCTTTCCCGTTCTCGTAGACGGTAAGTGCTCGGCACTGAGCAGCCTCTCTGCCTGAACTCTTTCGCATGCATATGCAGTCCTTCTGATTAGATCCCATGGATGGTCTGCAGTCAACTCCAGCAGTATGTGGTCATCATGGCCCGCAATCTGTAGATGCATAATACCGACGAACGCCGTGGATGCTTCTGTGAACTTATATGATTTGTGCCTACTGCTTTTTGTATATATTTATGTGCTGTGGTTGTTGATGTTGTTGTTGTTTTGGATCGCATCACATAGCACGGGGACTCAACCCTTCGCACGAAAGAGCGATTGCTCCGTTTCCGAGGGAGGGCTTCATCAGCGCCCAACCTTTCAACATATAAATGTCGGCTCCAAATCAGCCGAACGCTGCTGGCCGTGGCGGCGGTGGTAACCGTGGTGGCGGGTGGGTGTCCACATCGGACGATGGATTGCGAATGCCCTTAGTTGAGCTATGGGGGCGTCGGCGTTGGCGGATGTATGGGGTTCCTCGAGGAATGATTGTTTCATCCTTCTGTTCTTACTCTACTTGACTTGATCGCAACATGCAGGAGGGGACGTCCCCAACCGCACCCCAAGCAGGACGGCGGCGCTGCACCGTTGCCGTACGGCGGCCACCCCCACGACTACTCGCAGTTTCAGCCGCCGATGCGGACACAATCCGCGCCGCCGAGCATTGAGCAGCAGGCGATGGCCCAGCAGCAACAGCTTGCCCAGCAGCAACAGCAACTGCATCACCAGCAGCAGCAACAACAACATCAACAACAACAACACCACCAACAACAACAGCAGCAGCAGCAGCAGCAGCAGCGCCCCGTCGACAAAGTGCAGGGTCGCCCCCTGCAGCAATCGCCGCAACTTCAGTCACAGCCACAGCCGATGGGCGTCGCAATGCCCGCCATGGCCATCCCTCCGCAACAAGGCCCCCCACAGCCGCACCTTGGATCGCCCGCAGCCGCGGCTATTGGCGGCATTCCCGGCATTCCCCTCAACGCCCAGGCAATGCCACCCCCCGCAATGCAGGGGCAGATGGACGGCCGTCACATGGGATACGCCATGCAGAACATGTACCAGTATGCTCCGTATGGGTATCAAATGATGCCCATGCCATATATGAACTACCCGACGTTCCAGCAGCACCGCCCGCAGTCGCCCGGTGCAATGATGGGACCCGGCGGCGTTGTTTCGCAGCGTCCCATGGGAATTCCCCAGCAGCACCCGCCGCAGCAGATTGGCCAGCAACAGCCGGGGCAGCAGGTAATCCCGCAGCAGCCCCAGACACCCCCCGTCCACAAGCCGAAGAGCTCTGCTATCAAGATTGTGGACCCGACGACCGGTGCGGAGGTCAATTTGCAGGCACTTGCCTCGACGCCCTCTCGCCCTTCTGCGCCGCCCGTCGCCGCTGCTACAGCTGCTGCATCACCCGCCGCAGTTGCTGCCGTGTCGAGCGAGGAGAAGTCGGCAGTGGATTCGCCAAAGCCGTCGCGTCCGATTGTCATCACGGCACCGCCGGCGAAGCAGACACCCTCGAAGCAGCCGGAGGCGAAGGTCGAGACAAAGACAGAGGAAACCCCCGCTGTTGCCGCCGCACCCACTCCCACTCCCGCCGTCACTGCCACACCCACACCCACTGCCGCACCCGTGGCACAGAAGCCCGCGGAGCCTAAGGTCGAGGCTGTCGCTGTTCCCGAGCCCAAGAAGGAGACAGTTGAGGATGTCAAAGTGGAGCCGAAGGTTGCAGAGGAGCCCAAGAAGGAGGCTGCCCCCGCACCTGCCCCGGCCCCTGCCCCGGCTGATCAGCAGCCCAAGGCAGCCGAGTCGCAGCCTGTCGCGGTTCGCCCTGCATCCCCGGCAAAGCACACGGCGTCGGAGGAGATTTCTCTGCCGCCGTCCGAAAGCGCAACGCCCGGTCGTGCCGCATCGCCCTCGGCAATCGGAACGCCCGACTCTTTTGCGACACCCGCCGACGTCTCCGACGCCGATATTGCGAGCGGCGCTGTTACTCCGTCACGTGGGCTTGAGGATGGGGATGCCGCCGCCGCCGCACCCGGACGACTAAGTGCTTCAAAGTCGCTTCCCGGATCAACGATGGATCTTGTGGAACGCTATCCCGACGGCACGTGGAGCCCGACAAACCAGAGTGGCAAGCGTCTCTACCAACGCAACTTTTTGCTGTTGTTTTCGGACATTTCCCGCGAATTTAAGCCACCGAAGGACATGCCTAACCTGCAGCAGATTATTGCGACGGAGAATGAGCAGGCTGGGAAGGGCCCGTCGGGCGGCGCACCGCCGCAGTCTCCCGGAGGCTCCAACCGCGGTGGGCGCGGGCCGCAGGGACAGCGCGGTTCGCAGGGATCGCAGGGCGGCTACCAGATGCAGGGACAGGGACAAGGACAGGGTATTTTCCGCCAGGGATCGAATCAAGGGCAGTTCAACCCACAACAGCAGGGGCAGGGGCAATTCCAGGCGCAGGGCGGTGCCATGCAGCGGTCGTCGTCTGGTGGTCAGATGCAGATGCGTGGGGGAATGCAAGGAGGTCCCGATCGTCGCCAGAGCGGACAGCGTAACAACAACCAACAGCAGGGTGGACAACGTAACCGCGGCGGTCAGGGCGGTTACCGCAATCAGCCCGAGCCAATGATGCTCGAGCACATTGAGCCCCTGAAGGCATCTGAGAACCGGTGGCAGCGCTTTGACCCCGCTGCATTGAGCGAAGAGGCGGCGCAAAACGAGATTTTGTTCCGAAAGGTCCAGTCGATCCTCAACAAGCTCACGCTGGAGAAGTTTGAGTCTCTGTTTCAGCAGATGGTCGCCCTCCAGCTCAATACTGAGAGTCAGCTCGCTGGTGTGATTGATCGCATCTACAGGAAGGCGCTCGATGAGCCCAACTTTAGCGCCATGTACGCTCAGCTGTGTCGGCGGTTGTCGCTGACGGTGCACATCCAGAAGTCTGGCGAGCCGTTGGGCGATGGCGAGGAACCGAAGGAGAAGGAGCCCGATGGCAAGCGATTCCGCAGCCTTCTGCTCAACCGCTGCCAGGAGGTGCGTGCGTTTTTTGTTGTTGTTGTTGGTGTTGGTGTGATGTATGTTGTTGCTTATTGATTGAAGTGCGTTGTATTATTACTGAGTCGATTTTGTGGTTGTGTGTGTGTGTCTGCCGTTTTTTGTCGACTTTCCTGGCACACCCTCTTACTTACTCTTTTTCTCCTCTTGTGATTGTTTGTTTATCTTTGCAGGAGTTTGAAGCCGAAGCGAGCAAGAAGCGGCTGCAAGAGGCAAAGGAGGAGATTGAACGCAAGAAGAAGGAGGGCAACCTGGCTCCCGAGGCCATCGAGGACGAGATCGACGCGGAGTTTAAGGCTAAGCGACGAATGATTGGAAACATCCAGTTTATTGGTGAGTGTGACTTAACCCTAACCCTAACCCTTGCCTATCGGTGTGGCGTGGCTGTTGCATTTGTGAGAATGTGTTTACTGTGTGTATGATAATCCCAAGTGTTTCTGTTTGCGGATATGCTAATTCACAATGTATGCGCTGTCAGTGTGTGAAAAATGTGTCAAAGTGGTGTAAATGTATATTCTTTCGTTACTCTCGTAACTTTGCATACTGATGAGATGATTAACGTTGTGGCTTTCTACGGTGGCTTTCTTCTGTACTCGCTTATATTTATTGCCATTCATCTCAACATTCCTGTATTTTGAATTTGCCCCCCCCCGCGGTCATGCACACGCACAGGCGAGTTGTTCAAGCTGACGATGCTGAGTGAGAAGATCATGCACACGTGCGTGCAGACTCTCCTCCAAAAGAAGGATCGCGACGAAGAGGACCTCGAGTGCCTCGTTCGCCTTCTCCAAACTGTTGGTAAGATGATCGACAACGAGAAGGGCAAGGCAAGCATGGACATGTACTACCAGAAGCTCAAGGAGATTCGCAGCAAGCCTGAAGTCAGTGCGCGCCTAAAGTTTATGATTATGGACATTATTGAGCTCCGTTCCAATCGGTGGGTACCGCGCCGCGTGGAGAACAAGGCAAAGACGCTCGATGAGATCCACGCCGACGCCCAGGCGGAGCAGCTGCAGAAGGCGCAGCAGGCGGCGCAGTTGGCCAACCAGCGCCCATCGGGACCCCAGGGACGGGGACCCCAGGGCGGCCGCGGCGGATACCAGCAGAACAACTACACGCGCGACTCGCGTGGACAGGGTGCGTGTGGTGTCTGTTTGTCTGTTGTTGTTGTTGTGTCGGTCGTCCTTTAGTATGTTGTTTGTTGTGTTTTATTTAGTGTTTGCATGTTCAACCAATTGACTATGTTGTCTTTCTGTGTGTGTGTGTGTGTGGCATTTTATCTAAACTGTCGTCATCCCTTGTCGCTCTTTCCGTGACATCCCCCCATTTTCCCCCACAGCTCTGTCGCAACAACAGCAGCAGCGCAGCGAGGGCTGGGTAAAGGTGTCGAATGTCGACAAGCTAAGGCAAGGCGGCGGTATGCGGCAGGCAGCCTCGGGCGACGTTGTCCTCGCACCCGGTGGCATGTTTGCACGCTTTGGCGGTGTCTCTGCCTCTGGCAGCGGAACAAACTCACCCACCCCCGATGATGCACGCAACAAGTCTCGCGGTGGCAACATGTTCAGTGCTCTCCGCGCGGAAGACAAGCGCGAGACTGTGTCTGAGCGCGAGCGATCGGACTCTGAGTCATCTTCCAAAGACCGGCCCGCACAGTCGCCGTCGCCGTCGCGTGCCACCACCATCGCCGCCGTCGTCGCCGAACCCGCTGCTGCGCTTGCGTCTGGCAAGGTGTTGTCGACGGAAGAGTGCGAACGCAAAACTGCGAATATGGTTGAGGAGTACTTTAGCGTCGCGGACAAGAAGGAGGCTGTTGCGTGCGTGCAGGAGCTGAACAACCCCGAGTACCACAAGGAAGTGATTGTGACGGTGGTCAATTATGCCATGGAGCACAAGGAGGTGGATCGCGAGCGTGCGGCCGATCTGTTTTCGGCGCTGTTTGATGCCGGCGTGCTCAACTCTGAGCAGTACATCCAGGGGTGAGTGCATGGGGGCTGCTTTTCGTTTGCTGAGTCTGTGCGTCTTGGATGTATGTGCATGTGGCTGTTTGTGTATCGACCCTTCTGTGCGTCTTGGATGTTTGTAGATGTGCCTGTTTGTGGGTAGTTTGCATTGGCCTCTGTGTGTGTGTGTGTTTGGTGGTTTTGTTTGTAACCCCATCCCTAAATGCCACTCTTTACAATGCGCAGTCTGAGCATGATTCTCGAGTTTATCGAGGACGTGGCCATTGACATCCCGCAAGTGTATCAGTTTGTCGGTGCGTTTATCGGCCGCGCCGTGGCTGACGGTCACTTGGAGTTTGCCCCGGTTGTTCCCGAACTCGCACACCTCCGACACTCGAACAAAGCGCTTGTTGTCATTGCCTCGGCACTTAAGACGATCAAGGCATCCAAGGTGCGTGCTTCTGCTTTCTGCTTTTGTAAATGGACGTGGCGGAAAGGTTCAAACTTATTGATGTGGCCTCCCTCGCAGTAGTAATCCTTGACATGTTCTTGTCAGTTCGGTTCGGTCGCTTATATCCTTCACATGCTCTACCTTTTGCATGGCACAATTGCCTGGGTGTCTCGTGTGTCTTTGCAGGGCGAGAAGGCGGCAAAGGCAGCATGGACAACATCGGGCGTCGATGTGGCGGAGCAGGTTGCGGAGGATCGCAAGGGCGATTTGAAGCAGGCGCTTGCCGACCAGGTGTGTGTCTGCGTGTGTTGTGTGTGTCGTATACGTCTTGTTCATTTCATTCCTTTACATTTCACTCCTTTACATGTGTTTTGATCTATTTTGTGCTCACACAACATCATCAACGATCACGCTCACAACGCACTCGCTTCTGGAAGGGCATTGCCTTTTTGCTTGAGGAGGGCTCTGCTGAACCCGCGGCGGTTGATTTGGAGAAGGAGCTTTTTGAAAAGCTCAATAAGAACGGGACTAACGCCACTGTGCTCGAGTGGATCAAGGTGTGTGGGCTGGCCTGATTGTGTTACATTGAATTTGTGTTGTTGTGTCTGTGTCTATCGATATGTGCATTACTTAATTGCTTTTGAATGGCTCTGATTCACGTGGCACTCACACATCCACGCATTCACATTCAAACACACTCACACACAAAACAACAACAACAACAACAACAACAACAATGATCATGCAGGCTCACGTTCCCGCTTCTGATCAGACGTCGGCTGAGTTTGTGCGCACACTGACAGCGGCCGTGCTCGGTGACGTTACGTCGCGATGTGTGGGCAAGGCGGATGATGCGAACATTATCAAGACGTTGTTTGAGCAGCGTGCGAGCCTGCTGAAGGCTGTTGTCGAGGACCAGCCCGACAGGGAACTGCAAGTGCTGCTTGCCGTCCAGGCGGCGGGTCACAAGAACCGCACATCTAAGAGTGGGTGGCTGTCTGGGGTGTGCCTGATGTTGCTGTTGCTGTTGTCCTCTGTGGTGTTGGTGTCTGTGATGACGCTTTGTGTGTGTGTGTTGTGTTGTGTTGCTGCCTGCGTTGTTGCACCCGTTGGACTGAGTTGAATATGACTGGTGTGTGTAGCTGTCTTGTGCTAATGCTCTTGTCCCTATGCTCTTGTCCCAATGCCATGTGCAGACGCATTCCCCTTCTTTGTTGAGCGCTGGTTTGCCGCGCTTTACGAGCATGAGGTCATCACTTCGGACTCATTTGAGAATTGGCGGGACGACACGAAGCATCCCGAGGGAAAGGAGACGGCCATTGCTGAGACTGTCAAGTTTTTCGACTTCATCAAGGAACCCTGAAAGCGGAGAGCTGTGATCACGTGATGCGTCGCTTAGTGTCTCACTCGCGCTCACCAGTGCCCACACATGCACTTGCCTCGGTCGCTTTGTTTCCACATTCCTCAACTCGCACATCACAAGGACTCTGCTCGACAAAACGCAGACATTCACTTTATATGGCCGGATAATTGTTGGCCTGCTTGTATGTGTGTGTGTGAGCGTGTGTGCACTCCTGGTTTCAGTGGGGATGTGCGTCTGCGTCTGTTGGGCTGTTCTTTGTGTCTCTCGTCCTCTTTCTTTCTCTCTTTCTCTCTCGCGTGCTTAATTGCTTCTTTTTCGCGGACTTGCGGCGTTGCTTTCGATTGCGTCTGAACGTGCGGGGTGCAGATCCATCAGTTGTTTTTTGATCTCGCGGCGTTTTTATGTGTCTCTGTTGTGCGTCCTTTGAATGACCACGCCGTCTGAATGTGCTGGAGGGATTGCGTCATCTCTTCTTTTCCCATTGCTGTACCAGCCATGTACAAATGTGTGTGCATTGTTTGCATTGGCCGTCCGTGTGCGCCCAGTCGTAACACATGTGTGATCAATAACTAAAAAAGGACAACTTTAAGAGCAAATATGTGGGCTTACTTCATTCGATTTTCGACCATTTTTTGCGCACAAAGAGAGCAGTCGACTCATGTCGGTGCATGTGGTGCAAGTGCATCCATTGTGTGTGTCTCGATTGATCAGACGCTCCAGCCGCCGTCAATCACAAATTCGGTGCCCGTTGTGTATGCCGACTGCAGTCACGATTAACGCGGTTGATCAGAGGATGGCATCGATGAGCGGAGAAGATTGCAGCATCACACATCCCCCTATGGTAGAGACGATTACACGGCACATACATGCACACATATGCATACATGCGCACATGCGCACACATCCACCACAGATCCAAGCGCAGTGAATTATCGAAATTGCAGACAAAACAAGTACAATTGGATGCAAAGGCTTTGATCATTTTGCAGTTTGACAACAGCACACGGAATCACAACACACCTCGTTTGACGCGAGATACACGCAGCAGTGTGCAATTTCCTCGGCAGTGCCCAGCCGTCCCATTTTCTGGCGAGCAATAAAGTCCTTTCGTGCCTGGTTGGGGTCTTGATGCTGGTTGATGCGATCTTGAAGCGAGGGTGTCTCAACAGTGCCTGCAGACACACACATTTCAGAGTGTTTACAGGGACAACAAAGGAGAGAGATGCATGGACGGCAGGGGCACAAGATAGTGAGTGGCTATGGAGCTATTGCCAACTATATGTTGTGATATTGCATACATTGATACATCGACAGTTGTAGCAGAAAATAAATAACAGTAACAGTGTCCGCGAGTAACAGGACAAACACGCACACACACACACACACACACACACACACCACAACACGAGACACCAACATGCATGCAATTGGGAAGGAATGGCTCACCAGGGCATA
>CALSCR010003418.1:0-11051 GCA_943704495.1 Pigoraptor chileana | reverse complement strand
TGTGTGTGTGTGTGTGTGTGTGTGTGTGTGTGTGTGTGTGTGTGTGTGTGTGTGTGTGTGTGTGTGTGTGTTTGTGTCTGTGTGCGTCTGTATGCGTCTGTGTGCGTCTGTGTCTGTGCCTGGTGTTTGCGTGTGTGTGTGTTTGTTTGTTCATATGTGTACTCTGATGTCAACATCCCCAATTTACTGCATTTAATAATACCACCCATTTCGATGTGCGTTCTCTTTGCTCCACCACTTTTCAGAGCTGACGTTGTCGACGAAAAAATGTGGGGAGAAGATTCCGACGATGAGGGGCCTCCCCCGGAAGACGAGAAGAAGGAAAAAGGTGCCTCCATGTCGGGTGGCGAAAAAGAGAGCGAGCTTGCGGCAAAGACGGAGGAGGATGAGCCCGGGAAGAAAGAGAAAGATAAGAAAAAAGATAAGCAAAAAAGCACAGACAAGCAAGACACGGACGCACAGCCGGAGGATGCACCCGAGGAGGGAGAGGCGGGCGGGGAAGATGGGGGCGAGGATGAGGAGACGGCCGATCCCATCAACGAAGACACATCCGACAAGTACGAGGAAAACCACGGAATCGGCATTCAACCAACACCCGTTGTGGACGAAGGCGGCGACGGAGACGACGAGCTCCCCGACAACATGAGCATTGACGATGGCGGGGATGCGGCGGACGAGGGAGACGGAGGCCCTTCGGACGACGCACAACTCGACATGTCGGAGGATGCCGATGACAAGGACGGTTCGGGTGAAGACGGCGCAGAGGATGCGGATATGGACCGCGACGCACCGCCGGAGGAGTTTCCCGAGGTTGAGAATCCGGATGCGGGCGATGAAAGTGGCAGGGATGTCGATCGTGGTGCCATGGAAATGGATGAAAATGCAGAGGCTAACGAAGGAAATGGCGACGAAAATAACGACGAGCACTCTCCGCAGCCGCAGCCGACACTCACGGCCGAACCGATGGGAGAAGCTGCGGAAGATAATAAGGCTGCAGGGCTGGAGGCTGCAGAGACAGAGGCGGCGCCGACTGGGGACGAGACAAAGGCGGCGAACGAGATGCCTCTCGGTGTTTCTTCGGATGTCGGGGGCATGGGAGAGGCGTCGGCACAGCCTGTTGTGCGTCGGGATGGCGGAGGGGGGGCCGAGGATCCCGCACCCTCCGCGCAGATGCAGCAATCGGACGGCGATCGTGGCAAGGGCACGTGGCAGCGGACGCAGCAGGAACAAAGTGCGTCAAAGAAGGACGCGCCCAAGAAGCAGCCGCCGCACTCGCGACAGCAGGAGGAGGTGAACCCGTACCGAGATGTCGGCAGTCTGCTTGACAAGTGGCGAGACCGCCTTAAGATGGTCGAGCGGGAGGCGTCTGAAGATGCGCCCGCGGAAGAAATTGGCGGGAAAGAGAGCGATGACGCCATGCCCATGGAGGAGGAGGCATTTGAATTCACCAAGAAAGGCGACACAGATGCCACTGCACAGACTCTCGCCGCCGCAACCGACGACCAGCTCGAGGCTCAGCGCGACGAGGCAGAGGCAATGCAAGTTGAGCCGCAATCGAAGGCGGAGGATGACGGGTTGAATCCCAACGGAGACGCTCCCGAGGAGCAAAAACCGGAAGCGCCGCAAGACGGTGGCGGCGCAGAGGCGCCGAATGAAGCCGAAGCGCGTGGAAAAGAGCCTCCATCGATGGCGTCACGTCGGCATCAGCAGAGGAAGCGCAAGGACGTGTCTGAGTCCGAGGAGCAGCCGCCCACAAAGAAGGGGAAGGGCGTAGATAATGGCGATGGCGCTGACGACAGTGCTGCAAATATCCGCGACGACAGTGTTGTGATGGCGGACCGATTTGCCGCGGATGTGAAGATTGGTGAGGATCCATCGCGCACTGCTGGCGATGACGCTCTTAACGATGAGGACACGGCAATGGAAGTCGAGGCGGCGATGGAGCTACTCGCGGGCACCGACGCAGATAACAATGGCGGCAGTCGCAGTGAGGGCGAGCGGCTTTGGCAAAAGTACGAGGGTGCAACTAGCGGGCTCTCGCAAGAACTGTGCGAGCAGCTGCGTCTCATACTGGAGCCGACGCTCGCAACGCGCCTGCGGGGCGATTACCGCACCGGAAAGCGGCTGAACATGCGTCGCATCATTCCGTACATTGCGAGTGACTTTAAAAAGGACAAAATATGGCTGCGACGCACCCGTCCCTCGAAGCGCCAGTACCAGGTCATGCTTGCAATCGACGATTCGACGAGCATGGCGCACAAGCAGGCGTCGCAGCTGGCGCTCAAGTCGCTTGCTCTCATTGGACGCGCCCTGGCAAGACTCGAGGTCGGCGAGATGTCGGTGTGCAGTTTTGGTGAGGAGGTCAAGGTGCTTCACCCATTCAATCGGGCGTTCACTGACGATGCGGGGGCGGACGTGGTGTCAAAGTTCACTTTCGACCAAGAGAGAACGGACTTTGCGCAGCTGATGCGGTCGGGTGTGAATGTACTGCGCGCAAGCAGGCCGAACGGAGGCGGCGCGGCGGGGACGTTCAAGGGTGGTGTGAGCCAGCTGATGGTGATTATTTCGGACGGCACGATTGTTGACGAGACAAAGGAGATAACAAAGTGGATAGCCGAGGCACGTGACGACGGCATATTGCCCGTCTTTGTTGTCATTGACGATCCCCGCGCCGACCACTCTGTGATGGACGTGCTGCACGTGACCTATCCTGGGGGCGTGCTGACGGTGGCGCGCAAGCTCGATTTGTTCCCGTTCCCATACTATGTCATACTGAGGGACATTAACAGCCTCCCGGATGTGCTGTCGGACGCACTGAGGCAGTGGTTTGAGATTATGGCGGCGTCTGACGAGTAGCAAGTCGAAGAGGTCTCGTATACACATGCAACACATGCAGCGGTGCTGATTTTGTGGTGTCATTATATACTGTTTGGGAAAACACCTCTCGGGATGTTTTATTGGAATGTAAACGGGTGTTTGGTGAAGTGCTTCGTGAAGACAAAAGGGAAGGACGCGTGCTGCGTGCGTGCGTGCGTGCGTGCGTGCGTGTGAGTGTGTATGTGTGTGTGAGTGTGTATGTGCGAGTATTCACATGTTGAAGTGGTGGCTGTTGGTACGCGCGCGCGTGTGTGTATGTGTGTGTGTGCATGCGCTCTGCGTGCGGCGGCGTAAACAATGCGCGTGTGAATGAAAGCAAAAACCGGAAAGAAGTCGCAACCTCCCCCGATTCGGTATAATCTGATGCTCACGGGACAAATCTTTTTTGCAGTCTGCGCACACACTCGAGTACCTCGATACCTTGTTGGCGCAACCGCAGAATGCCCCTTTGGGAACAGCCGAGCCGACTCGACCCTTCAGCATCAACACCAACACTGATTCCGTCAACAGCTACACACGCGATCGGTTTCGATGCTTGCTAGTCTCGGCCGTCGCGGTCAGTCGGCAGCGCAACCACGGCTAATGAAATGTGACTGAATGGGAAGGATGTTAGGC
Organism: Pigoraptor chileana; assembly: GCA_943704495.1. Classification (NCBI taxonomy): domain Eukaryota; class Filasterea; order Ministeriida; family Capsasporidae; genus Pigoraptor; species Pigoraptor chileana. The sequence goes on along the minus strand of CALSCR010003418.1, from coordinate 7,559 downwards.
CCGGGTTCTCGTGCGACTCTGAAGACGCCCACTGAACTTGTGCATCGCACACCGCCACAGGCTGCATGCCTTCGTATAACGATTGCGCTGGCAATGCATGGTTGTCGTTTCCACTGTATGCGTTCCATCCTCCCTGCACAGACGCACAGACGAGACGTGCGCCGCGATCCATTACAATCTCTGCATACCGCGCAGTGCAACTTTCGATCGCCGCAACGCGTGCGCCGTGAAGGTCGCTTTCACAGGCGGCATTGATCTCTGTTGTATGTAAAGGCATACATGCGGGGTTCGCCGTCGATTGTCCCTGTGGTGATTGCAAAGTGCGACAGGCACCTTGGCAGGCGTCTGAAGTGGTGGCAGTGACAGTAACAGGGTAGGTGATGAGGCCAGTCGTCGGAGGCTCCTCCTTGCCGTTGTCGAGTCCCCCGCTGCACGGGATTGCGGCACCAAAAATAGTTATCTGATTGTTGGGCTGTTTTCCCGCCGAGTGACTGTCGTATGCGGAACTTTTGTTGCGATTGCCCGCGTTGTCGATGCGGAAATCGGCACACGAGAGCGGCTGTGCCCATCGAATGGACCCCACGCGCCCCGGCCGGGGGGCCTCGATGCGGCTGTCCTCGATGCGGCTGTCCGACTCCTCCGTGGGCGTGTCTGACAGTGTATGGGACCATCCCATCCACTCGCGACTCGCCTTCAAGTTGTTGCCGTCGCCATGGCAATGACCCACATAACTCCGTGCGATGGCCGACGGAGTCTCAGACTGATCATGAGGCTCATCAATCCGCACAGTCGCAGCCATGTCGCCGAACTCGACAATCACGCTGTGGTCGGGTGGCATGCAGTTTGTTGCTAGAGCCGTGTCTGTTGCTTGATGACTTCCATGGCCGAGGATGTCCGTTGTTGTGGAACCAATGCCGCCACATCCATCGTGATCTCCGCTGTCGCTGCCGTGGCCGTTGGCTGGATGCCGCAGTGTCTCTCCATCAGAAAATGCATCGAAAGCGCGCTCGATCGCATCCCCATCGAGTTGGAGTTCGTGGTCGAGATCAGAGTCCATGAAAAGGTTGTGATCGTCGCAGTCTGACTGTGGGGTCGACGTATAGTACACGTCGTCGCTTGAGCCGGTCGATGATTCCAGCGACACAAACGAGAGCCGTCGCAGACCAGAACCAGGGTTACCGCATGCACTCTCCAAGACTAAGCCCTGCCCATGACCGTCACAATCGATAGCGACGTCATGAATCGACGCACTGACCCTTCCGTAGCCGTCGTCCAACTCCATTGCGGCGCTCGCGTCGCTTACGTCGGACACCGGTGCCGTAAGTGTGTTTGCCGGCGATACCGAAACTGCGGCACTGTGATTGGCAAAGTGTGCTTCACCGTTGAACTCTGACAGTGCAGTGGGCAGTGGCGGCTGGTGGCGTGCGCCGGTGACGTCATCGCTGGTATCATGCTGCGTCGACTGCTGGCCGGAGCTTGGAAGCGCTGAAGCGTCGTAATGAGCACGTGACGCGCGAGAGACGGGTCGCGACGGCTCGGCAGCGACCCCATTCTGCCCTGTTAAAATGGAGTTGCGCCGACTGCTGCCGACAGACGATCGGCTTTGACGGGGGCCGCGGGTTGTTGCCGTAATTGGAATGCTCTGGTCGACGCGCCACAAATGGCCGCGGGTGCGGGGAATGAGTGGGTTGGGCGTTGTCCGGTGCGAGTCGCGGCGGAAGCACCTGTGCAGGGAGAGGTTGTGCCGCACTTGCGCCTGTGTCAAGACATGGGTAAGGAGGGTGTTTGAAGTAACGTGCGGTCGGCAATAACGATCAGCCATTGAAATTGGTGCAGTGTGCAGATGGAAGCACAGTGCATGTCAAGGGCCGACGTCATTCCGATCGGATTACGGTAACCGTCACACCTAGCCATGCACTCAGTCGAGAAAGAAATGTCAGTCAAGATAAACTGAACTGAATCCACGTGACACTCGGCTAATGTATCCGTCGGCACAACAACTTGAGGGAATATTTTCTACTAACACTCGGTTGTGCGATTCGCAACTTATTATACATCCACAGTTTCTGTAGGCAAGCAGACCCACGGCAGGCGAGCCCATACTATAACCACCCCCGATATAGTGTTAACTACTGACAGTAAACCAACCTCAAACCGCGATGGATTCATTTGCCTATAGAATGCGTAGTTCTTGCGGATGCTTGCATAAATGTCTTTCAGTGACAGTCCACGCGCTGGAGAGTCCTCGATGCACCCTATGATAAGCTCGGCGTACGTTTGCGGCGGGCGTTCGGGGCATTGGCTATAATGAATGTCGACCGCTGCACTGGAGTCTTCGGGAATGCGGCAATCGTACTCGACGTCCGCTTGAAGTTTCACGCACGCGTGTGTGGTTGAGTGCGATGGGGCCGATGAGGTTTCAGTGGAGCACGGACGCTTCGTCAAGACGCCGAACACCTCGTCGGAGTTGGCAGTAGACAATGTCTCATCACAACTTGAGTCGATTGTGTGAAAGTCTGTCGCCAGTGCGGGACAACTGCCGATGGCCTTGCTTGTGAATCCCTCCGCTGCGTCGAAAACGGCGGACTCGGATTGTTCCCCCTCAATACAGCCGTATGACGACCGGTCGTCGACGACACAAGCGAGTGTGACGCAGACTGTCGTAACGAGGCTGTCCTGACATGCGCCCAGTCTTTGTTCCGAATTCTCGCTCGGCAATGACTGGTCGAAACAAGATTCGCGTTCGATTCCAAGGCCGCCGTAGTAACGGTCACCACCGCTCAACTGGGGAGCACTCGGCCCTAAGGCACGTGTCTCGACGGGGAACCTGACATCATTCGTATCACCACCGGTCTTCCGCTTCAGGTTGGTGCGCCCGGACTCGCCATCGGCAATTGACGAACCAGTGACGCTTGCTCGGCGTGTGCGCGGAAGTGGTTTCGTCATTGTTGCAGTCCAGAAGTCGGCGCCGGTAAAACTGAAGAGGCCCAGGCCTCTCTCTTGACGCGGTGTCAGAGGTGTCAGTGATGTATCCACTGTGCGACGATCGGTTAGTACAATAGCTGCAGCCGCGCACTCAGGCAAACTGAAAACCCAAATGATGCAAACTCAATTGCACTGCGGCAGGCCGATGTATGTGCCAGTCAAGTCCGGGATGCGAACTCAGCTTCAAAATCGCCGCAGGAACTACTCAGCGACCTTCCGACCGTCAGTCTGCAGCGGGTACTATCACTCTCGACTGATCAGATGCTGCGAAAAGGAGGCCATCCAGGAGGATCATGTGGGGATCAGGTCGACTGCTGTGCCGAGGGCGTGCGCATCAGTTCCCCCCGTGGTTTCGGCGTTGCGCCCGGTGCAGCGGAGTATCTTGATGGAGAATAAAGAAACTCTTGTTAGGCTAAGCTTCGATGTCGCCGAGCCCCGTCGCACCAGATTTGTACCATATAGTAAGTTGAATCCGAGTTCCGCCGAGTGTTGTCAAACTGCAGTGCAGGCGCCCGTGTAAGCCGAATTCGAGCAGTAAGTCGATGAGGTCCGGGACAGCGCGTGGCAGTTCCGTTGTCAGCAGCGTTTATATCTCATCGGATTCCCTCCGACGAAATCAGTCACTGACCGTGCCCACGTGAAGATGGACTCTCAATGCCGTTATCCTCTTTGATGACATTATCTGATTTCCCGATGAGAAAAAAACTGAGCGTTACTGTGATTGTTAAACTGCGTGCCCTGAGTGCAAATGGGTCTTTGCGGCGACGGTTGATGGCAACAACAACACGGGGCGGGTGAGCCCCCGTCAGGCGGCGTGCTATACACAAGCCGATTAAGACTTGACATGGACTAACATCGTGGCGCACTTTGACAGGAGGATGAGTGCCGGATGGGCACTGAGATTATGCCCGTGTGGAGTTGTTTTTTCGCTGAAAATCACAGTGGAGTCTGTCGATGCGCGTGTTTGGACTTCAGCTGTCACTTCAGTGTGTGTTGTGTGTTGGATGAGCATTGTCGATTACAACCGAAATAATGGCCACAACAGAAGCAATTAACTTTACATAATGAAAATGCTTTTGTATGTAAATCTCCTTTTGTAATAAAATTGCGGATTTACGAAACATACAAAAAATAACATTATTACTGTGCTGACAGCCCTTGAAAGCAGAAAATATTTCTCACTGAGGGCTCTTTCGATTCTATTAACACCGGTTTTGCACCGCATCCACACACAGCGGTGAATCTGTCGCAGCAAAAAAAAAATATTAAACGACACTGTATATAAATGCCGAAATAATAAAATAAAATAAATTATGTTTTCCGTGTCCCTAACGATCGTGCACGCGCGATCACAACCGGGCACACGCTGTCTGTCTGAGATCGCAGTATGAGTGTATGTAACTTTTATGTGAGTGGCAAAGTGAGTCGGGCGTTAGCATGGACAACCACACACAGGTGAATCATCCGATCCTTCGATCACTTCCACACTCCCTATTTCGTTCGAAGAATAAAATTAAATTGAAAATTATTTTGTATTCATTTACCAAGTGGCGTTGCTATACAGTTACATAGAGAATGATTATTTATTATTTTAATTATGCGCTCGATTGCTCCAAACATTTTAACGGACAGTCACCGTTTTTCAGCCCGGCGTTTTGCCAGTTATCCGATACAGGGTGTCTCGTGACAAAACCATGCAATGGCCGTTTGGTCACACCGCCCGGCGTGAAATTTTCGGCTGAGAGGCACTGAATCCACTCAATCCTGGCACGATTGGTCCCAACATGAACATCCATGACGTTTGCTCCAAAAGCACGTATGCTTGTTAGGTCTTTTTGTGCTAAAATTTTTCAGAGTCCAGGACCTGAGCTCAGTGATGCCGCTGATCTGCCTGAAACCAAGGAAGTGTTAGTCCCCTTCGGCATGCCGGCCTGAAACTGGCCACCCGCCGGTTGAGCAGCCTGTGACCACCCAGCCGCCGCGGCGGCCGAATGCAGGCAAGTCCGACCTCCGTGATGATGCAATCGCACTCGAGAAAAGCCCGTTTGATGTTGTTGCGGCACTTGTCCGGGCGGCACGCAACGCACCAACTCGACCGCTTCACCGCCTCAGTACTGCCGCAAAATGACATCCGGTTGAAGAATGCATAAAACGATCTGTCAGGCATAAAGATTGACACAGTGTGCTCACAGAACGGTCAGTACTGAAGTACCGGATGACATTTCAGCAGTGGCCGTCAGTCGGACGACAGTCACGTGACTGTCAAGTTCTGATTGGTGTGCACGATGATCCGCTTGCCCAAATTCAACCTGGTAAGTAGTATGTAACTCTGTACGATATAAATGTATTGACTGTGTATTGCAATGAATGTGAGATTGTAGTAGATCAACTAGGTCAGTTCCATTTCGGGCCGGCTCATCATGCAGGCTGTCCGAACACCCTCTCTGTTTGGCAGTCGCGTCCACTGGCTCAGTGTGGAGGCAGTGTGTGTTGTGTGTGTGTGTGTGTGTGTGTGTGTGTGTGTGTGTGTGTGTGATCTGCCTGTGTGGAATCACACCCAATGGCCGCACTGATGCATCGAATCACCATTGGGAGACGAGTGTGTGTGCATGTGTGCGAGTGGGTGTGCGAATGTGTGTGCCTGGCGTGTGGGGCCGGCCAGGCTCAGTGCAGTGCTCAAGTAGAATTGAGGCGACACAGTTGCAATTGTTCTATGTGTGTATTGTGTCATTCTGTGTTTGTATAATCGGTTCAGTTTATTGTTGGTATTCATCGAGGTCGACTCTGTAAGAAAATGTCTCTCACGAGGGTTTTCGCTTTGGTGCTTTTGACGGGTAAGATGCTTACATCAAACTCATCAAAGCACATCAAACACATCAATCACAGCAAATACATCTAACTCATCAAGCATAGGAAATGCATGGAATCATGGCGCCACATTGAGCAATGCGACGACGACAACATCAATTAACAAAAGTAGAAAAAGTTGATTAATGGAAGGGGCCATCAACCCAATACGCTATCTCAGCCCGATCGAATTGTGTGAGGGAAAATTATGCGAATCACGGCCCCTACATAAGCTAATTCATTCATTCCTTCGTCCATATGTGAACGGCATCTGCAGTGACACTTGTGCAAGTGTCCATTGTCGATGCGCAGGGGTGTAATGCAACGGCTTCCACTGTGTGCATCTCGTGTGCCCCACCCCTTGTAAGTATTGGGAAGCGGGATGCATATGTTGTTGTTGGTTGCGAGAGATGTGTATTGTCTGCTCTGTCGATTCATCCGTATATAATATGTCCGAGTGATCGTGGTACACACGTACGTGAATGCGCTCGCATGTGCACACATACACACACACAGCCACCAACAACGCAGATCGTGCATGCACACATCACCACATTCCAATTCAAAATAGTTGTCACGTGCGACCTATCAGAATCTTACTCGTGCACTGAGCGAATTGTTTTTTTAATCTGCGTCATTCTTGTTCATGTGTTCAGGTTCTGTGCGCTGCCACGCGAAAGTGTGTCTCGCCTGTTGCCGCCCCTTGTAACGCAACGGGGAACACGACGACGGACATCTCCACCTGCTTCAACGCCACGTGCTGCCCGTCGCCTAATGTACGCCCCTGCTGTTTCATACATTCGTTAGTGTGTGTGTGCGTGACGTGTGTGTGTGTGTGTATGTGTATGTGGTCTCTCCGTGTGCACCTGATGTAGTCTGCTTGTTGTCATTAATACCATGCGTCCCCACTCCAACCACTCCAATTCGCCTCTCTCTTATGAATTGCGTGATCATTCTGTATTGTGTCGTGTATATATTCTGCGACACCTAGTTTGGGATCACAAAACTGCGCCCTTCATTAACGCACATGAATGCTTCTGTTCCTGATCTCCCCCTCCATCACAGGTGTTTTGTCCCTCTGTCGGAAAGTGCTTGGCTGCCAATACGAACTGCGCCGCCCAGTGCAACGGAAGTCAGGTGTGTGGTTTGTGTTGTTTGTGTGGTTTTGTTCCAATGCGAACGAGCCTTCGTTTTTTTGTGTATACTTTAACCGTATGGCTGTTACAAGTGCAATCACTGGTTTTGTATTCGCCTGGACTGTTGGTCCGCTGCTTTTTAAAAGTATGTGCGTGAGTGTATTTACCGACACAAACAACACACGACTGCGAAAATAGTATGAGTGGACTCTGAATGTACCCAAAAAGCGCTGTCGTGCAATCAAACACCATGTATGGAGTTGCTGATGTTTACGTAGTAGGGATGGGTGCGTGGTATGCACTGTGCGTCTCTGCTAACACAAATCTGGTGTGTTGCATGTTCACACAAATTTGGTATATTCGGATTGCTATTTGTTTAGGCGTATTGCGTCCGTGTTGGTCGGTGCCTTGAACTTGCCTTGAACTGCGCTACGGCATGCAACGGAACGGATGTGGGTGCACAAACCGTCGTTTTTGTCCACATGAACACACACGCACACACTCACACTCAACACTCACACATACACACACACACACACACACACATAAACACACACACACGCACACACACACACACACACACACACACAC
>CALSCR010003417.1:0-12180 GCA_943704495.1 Pigoraptor chileana | reverse complement strand
GCCCCCCCTCCCAAAGAAAAAAAAGAAAAGAAAAGAAGAAGAAAAAATCACGCAATCACGCCAATCCATGCCAATAAAGAGCAACACCAAGCACAGACCTGCAAAATGTCAAAGGCAACACCCTCGATCTCCTTCTCTTCCGGCGTCAGCTCGTCAAAGTCGGGATCCTCGCCGTCGTCCTCCTCCTTCAGTTCGCTCTCGGCGTCGTCCACGTCGTCGTCGTCGTCGACATTTCCGCGTTCGTCGTCGCTGTCATCGCCTTCGCGGTCATCCTCCTCCTCCAAGTCTCCAGTGTCGGCCGATTGGGCACCCGTTGGCGTGTCAGTCTCCCGCTTATTCTTATTGGGCTTGCTTTCCGAAATCGCAGCCTTGATCTCTTTCGTCAGCTCTCGGTATGCGGCAGATTGGCCATAAAGGCTCAACGAATTCCTCGAATTTGTGATTTTCTGCAACTCCGCCTTGTGTCGCTCAAATACACCACCCACGCTGAAGTCCGTGCCTCGATTAATGCGAGTGGGCATAAACTAGAGTGGCGGAGAAAGTGTTGTGTGATTTTGTTTGTTTTTCGAGGTACGCATAAGTATCACCTCAAATTATCGCTGTTGTCTCTCGGAGCGTGCCTTTGCAAACAACACACATTTTTTGGCGCCTCATGACCAATCAATAGAGTGCGAACAACATGGCGACGCCAAGCTTACCTCGAGTTTTGTGTTCAATTTTGCGGCATCAATTTTCTTCTTGAGGACAGCCTTGCCATCCTGTATTGATTTGACGTCTGCAGGCGTTTCGACGTGAGTCTTTCGCTTTGCGGGCGCTGCCCATGAGTGCTTCTTGTTGGACGCCATGCACGCAGCAATATTCCGAAATCCTGTACACCACCCGCCAGCAAGGTTCATATGAGAGAGGGCAAATGCGAGACCGCACAGATGCCATTTATACGCCTTTCATCCAACGTAGATTATCAACTCAATTCCGTTGCGTAAAGATGACAGGGTCGAAAGGATACAGCGACAAGCACAAATGACAAGTACGACACACACAACACAGACGCCGACACAATCACTCATATAGCAACAAAAGACCAGACCAACCTCGCTGACCCGTTGCAACCCTCACTGCATTATCAGAGAGGGGCCGTGCAAGCAGGGCGGTGCGCAAAGCCACCCCTACTGACGGCGCAAGCATCTTGTGTTTGTGCTGGGCCTATGTATGGGTACACAGACACAGACACATACATACACACACACACACTATACTTACACACACACACACAGAGCACGTTATTAGAACAAGCCAGAAACAATGGCGTTCTGACGCTATATAAAGGCGATGGACAAGACAAGGCTCAAATTTGCTGTGTAAACGTTCGCATCTCGCAAATTCAGTCCCGGTTCTGTGCCCTACCATCTCACACACATGCGTCAAAGCCAAGCTCAAGCGAGATTTCGCATACATTTTGGGGGTTTTATCCGAGATTTCGCTCTGATTCGAATTTAATACCGAGAGCTCGCTCGTTGTCAAGGAATTTGAAACACCGGACCGGGACATTAAACGTTTACTTCTGCAGATCAGTGTTAAAGGACGGAAGACGCACACACCAATGCGGCACGAGGGATGGCTGTCGTGTTATCAGCATTACCTGTAACCTGTATATGTATCCGCGCGATGATTTTCCCGTATAGTTCATAGATGACATGGCCTCGGCGGGGGGCGGTGCAATGTCGCAGCCGCCCATCGCACGTCCGCATCCACCGCCACGACCCCGCGGCGACCCGCCGGGACGGTCCCCACGGCGACCACCGTTGATAGCGGACCCATCTTCGTTGCGCTCGGCCGTTGTATTCGGCGCAATCGTTGGGAGGGGTGTTGAGGATGGTTCGTCTCGATCGCATAGTCCTGCCGGGCGTGTCAAGGCACCGTCAGAACTTGAACGCGCACCCTCGCGAATTGATTCTGCGGGGGATGCCGTGATCAACCCTTACATTACGCTACCTTCAATCGGTTCGACACAAATGAGTGAAGAAGATGTAATGGTGCCGCAGATGCCCGCCCGTGTGCGTTTGCGTGGTATGCGTCCAACTGGAGGGACCGTGAACGTATTGGATGCGAATGTCATACCCTCTGCACAACGCGTTGCGGCTGTTGCCATAGAATCCGAGGCCGTTCCGAAACCGCCCACAGAAAAGCGTATCGAAGGACCGAATGGATCCAGAGTACGCCGTGCAGTTGCTGGACGGCACACGAATCCCAGTGATGCTGCGCGTGAACCGCTGCCTGACGAGCCCGCCGCAGGGGATGCCGACGCTGTGAGCATCGCCGTAAGATTGCAAGACGGCCGCCGACTGCAGCGTCGCTTCCGCAAGTCGGACAAAGTGTCGGATGTCGTGCGATTTGTCCAGGAGCAAGGCATACCGCGCCTGACACTTGTCGGCAACGGGGCTCCTGCGGTCCGTTACACAGCGACATCGCAGACATTGGAGGCGGCGGGCATCGACCAGCGTGCGCTTCTCCTGGCGGAGGAGCCCAAGAAGAGATGATGGCGACGTTTCAAACTGTATTTTTTTTTTTGTTTGTGTCGCCCGTACTGTCTTGTTCTCTGAATTTGTGTCTTTCGGGCTGGTTGTTTTCACCTTTATAGTTTTATATCGTTCGTTTTGCGTTGCGGTTTAATTTGTTATGGTGTGTTTTTTTGTGCGATTCCCTCGGGGGACGTGTGCTGCCAGTGTATGGCAAACACCGTTTCCTCCCATGCTTAGCAACTGCATTTATGCAACTGCAGCATTTGGCCAGTGGAATGAAGAGATCTCCTATGAACAGAAACCACGCCGCAAGGGACAGACACACTTCTTATGCTTAGGCCCCCGTGAATTCAAGCTGATAAATCGTTGTTAATAACTTTATAGTATCCGATTATTTTTTTGAGTCGCATCACTTTTTAGCGCGCGCTGACGGTTTTGGCGACCTTTGAGGGGATGCACTGCCCTTTTTTGCCTTGCCTCCTTCTGCAGATGATGTCATTTGTTTTGGAGACCCCGCCGATCGCCCACCAGCGGAAGCGCCCTTCTTGGGGGATAGGGACTTCGCCCTCTTGTGTGCAACCGCCCCCGCCTTGCTTTCGGCATCCTCGACACCCGCGACGGGAGGGTGTGCATCTCCTGCGGCATCATCGCCCTCGTCAATTACGGGCGCCGCCGGTATCTCGGTTACGGGGGGATCCGCAATGGTCACACTGGCACGCCGTGCAAGGGCGGGGAAATCTGGCGAGGCGCTGCTGGACGACCGTGATTGTGACGCTGACGCTTGCTCCGGCGTGGCAGACTGTTTTCCGCCCCCTCCAATCGACTCTTTTCGTCGAACAGGCGAGTCAGATGTAGCACGCGCCCCGACGTCCTCAATCGCCTTTCCCGCAGCAACGGCACCGCCAACAATGATTTGCTGGCTCGAGTCCTGCAATTGGTGTGAAGTTTCAACCAAAAGATTTGAGATGCGTTGTGAATAAATCCCAACAACAACAACAACAACAACAACAACAATAACAACAAGACCAAGGGAAGCTTGACGGTGTGTGTACACACCTCATCTTCGTCCTCTCTGATGACGATCGGCTCATATTGGGCGGCATTGTTTGCGTCGACCATGACGTTGATTCCCGGTACAAGTGAAGCCACGCTGCATGGGAATTGCAAGCGACACAAAACGCAGGTGCACCACAGATAGACATGGGAAATATAAGAACCAGAGTGCGCTTCTATATGATAATGCGGTCAGTTCCACACGGTCCACGATCACAATAGACGCCAAAAATAAAGGCAAGTATTAGCAGACGCGAATGCAGTCCACGCACCTTGTTGGCTTTGGGGCCTTCTGCGGTGTCGGACTCGCGTGGTGTTGCGGAGGTGGCGACGCGTCCTCCCTTGCATCTTCCCCATTCAGACTAGGCTCTGGATTATGCGCCGACATCAGTGCGCGCCGCAGCTCTTCTTCCGTGGCGGCAACAAATGCATGTGAGTCCATGTCGGCGACGGAAGCATAAACAGCCTCCAACGGGCCAAGCGCGCGCTCGTAAAGTGGATTCGATGCGGTCGATATGGGCGGATGCACAATCCTCCCCTCGGCAATGGTGTCCTCATAACGCATTTCGTGGCGTGCGAGCTGCTCGGCCAAGAACGCCGCACTGCCTGGCGCCGGTTTGTTGTTGAAGTGGCTCATGTGTTGACGCCGCACCGTCACGTGATCTTTGGGCGCCGTCCCACCGTTTGCTGTCTGAAGGCTCAGCGGAACAAGCGAGTCGGCGCGGTGCGGATCGTGTGGCGCAATATAGTGGACCTCGTGGGGCTGTGGCTCCGGGAAGGGCGGCTTCGGCACGTGACCGTGTGTGCGATCGTGCACCCCCCGTCCGCTCGGCGGTGGCGCTCCGATTCCCGTTGCCATGGTGCCTGTATCGCAACCATCCTCCGCGTGGTCACCGCCGTGCAGTTGGTCGTGGTCTTGTGTGGGCACGCGCTGTAAGTTGTAATGCTGTTGTTGCGTGGGATTCATATGGTCGCCGCCATTGTGGCCCCTTGACGATTGCGATCCCAGCAATGGGGCGAGGTGCTTTGGCGGCGCATTCCGTGCGAGCTGTCCGCTTCCAATGATGCCGTTGTTTGCCACACCCGGCTGCCTTGCCATCAGGCGCATGATTTCAGAGGGCTTGTACTTGCATATTGTGCCCGTCTTCGGCTGCTGAAGAGGGCGACCGAGTGGCAAAATACGCATCAACGGCAGCGGCGCAGGAGGAAGCCTCGACGATATGGATGGAGCTGGCGTTGGAGCCGGCAAGTGGGGCGCGGGCTGAGTGGGCGCAGCCAGCGCAGGCTTTGCATCAACCCACACAATGTCCTCGTCCTCGTCACCGGGTGCAAGCGGCCGGAATCCCCGTCGCGCCATTTCAGTGTGAATCGGTGCGCCACGCTTCAGCGCATCGAACATTGGGATGGCATTGTCCGGAGAGGAGAGGGCAGTGAGGAGATCGGCCGCCTTGAAACTGGAGCGAGCGAGCACGCGGAGAAGTGCCTTTGGACCGAATTGGCACGCGCGCATGTTCCGCTGCAGGGTCGCCCAGCTGACACCGGGAAACTGGAGGACCATCGCAGAGAGAAAGGCCGCGGATATCGTGCCGTGTGCAAGAAAGCGAACGAGATCAGAGCGCCGTATTTCCTTTGGGCGGGCAAATGCAACGGCCGATGACCTTGCATCCGTGCTGAATGTGCGACTTTGGTCCACCTCCGAGGGCGGCAGGGGTCGTCCCATACCATACTCCTCATCACTGACACGGGTCAATCGAGCCTCGTGAATGTGTTGTGTGGGAGAAGAAGACGTCGACGCTTCCCGCTTGTCATCAGTGTGACGTGTGGCGAGTGCGTGCTCCGCGGGATCTTGCTGTCGCTGCCAGTACGACGGAAGGCTTCTCGCCTCAGAGTGTCGGCAGACCGACAGAACAATGATCCGATTTCCACTCGCACACAGCAGCGACCGCATCGATTCAACATATAGCAGGCTCGCAACACTTGCGGGTGTGTTGATCTGGAAAAGGAGATCTCCGGTAGCGACCGACCATATGCGGCAGGTGGCGTCCTGTGACCCCGTGACGATTGTTTTCGCATCGGCAGTGAATTGAAGGGCGTAGCACGGCGCCTCGTGCTTCAGCGTGTAGAGGATGTCTGCGTGATATCCCGCAACGACGGGCACCGCGCCAATGCGGAGCTCGTTTCCCCGGGGATCTGGCTGCTCCGTCGCCGTCTCGTCCATGGCAAGGTTGAGCAGCCTGTGCCCGTCCACCTCGGCGGCCTCTTTCTTCTCACGGTCGATTGTGGCCGCGTCCTTGGAGTAAGAAATGACATCCCACAATTTACACGTGCAATCGTTGCTTGCTGTTGCAATGATGCGCACATTTGGAGATATGGCGACGGCACAGATGGAGCCCGTGTGGTGGCTGGTTCCATCGATCCATCCCCGGCCTATGGCGCCCTCAGTGCGCTGCTGTTGGTCACTGGGATCCCATATTGCATCTGGTTCAATGCAGTCAATTCTCCTTTCCTCGGAAAGATTCCAAACATCCACTCGGCCATCGTTCTGTCCGCATATTAACCGCACGCTATCCAGAGTCATGTCAAAAGATCGAATGGACGCTGCGTGTCGCGCTATCGGCCCGAGCAGCGTACCCGTCTTCCAGTCCCACGCCATGACGACTCCATCGGCCGAGGACGAGAAGAGCTTGTCGCCATCCTTGGATAGCTTGAGACATGTCACTGTGTCCTTGTGGCCCGTGAGAACAGCCTCCGCTCGCCTCTCATCCACATTCCAGACGACAATCTTCTTGTCGTCTCCGCACGTGAGCAGAAATCCACCATCCTTTGAGAACTTGCAATACCGAAGTCTAGCCTTGTGAATGCTGCCCTCAGTCCTGCCAAATCGATGCAAAGGGTTCCAATCGCCATCCCACAAGCAGCATACCTTACCGCTGCATGCAGCAAGCAACCGGCGGTGTGCGTGATAATCTATGTGCGCGAAGGTGTTCTCGGCGACCTCCTTGTCTGAAATCACACGAGCGAGCGTAGCAGTAATGATCTGCCGCTGAGGCACTCGCTCTCCTTCTGCCATTTTCCGCGCCGAGTCTTGGCACGCTCGCGGCCGTCGCAGCTGCGCCCCTTGTGGGCGGGTTCAGTGCCACTTTGTGAGTGTCAAACCATTTATGAGTAATCGTGTGTTCCCAACGATTCGAGACGCCAACTTGAACACTAGAATCACTCACATATATACACACGTAGAGTTTAACAGAAAAGATAAGAGAGTCTCACATGTGGTTTTGTGTGGAGAAAAACGGGGATGGGGATCACATCTTCACCCATCGTCAAGAACGTTTGAGTGTTGCCGAGTGGAGCCCTTGACAACGACTGGACATTGTCTTTTTAGTCGTTTTTAAAATAACAATACCCATTTAAGAACTATTAATAACACATTAACTATATTAAGATAATACATGACACATTATCCTTAAATTGGTCTTGAAGTGCCGTGTGTACGTCACGTGACCTGTGTTTCCGTCACTGCGGATCGAGCCCACTGTGACTCACTCAGTTTCAGTGAAACGCGGCATGCTTCAGGAGCGGCATTCATTGACGCTGGTGCCAAATCGATAACAAAACCGCTCACCGCAAACAAGCAATACATTGTGCAACATTGTGAATCAGCGCACGTCTTTCTATTGAAAAGCATGGGTGTTTATTAGCCTGCGGCTCACAACAATCTGAGACTGCGGCTTGTTGCGAGTGGCGCATCGAGAATGCTGTGGAAGGTGACCATCCCAACGGCGTCGGTCGTCCGCACGGGATCCAAAGAGCACGTGGTGGGTGGTGTGGGTGCGGTTGGATGCGCCATGTTTGAGTAGTTGTTATTTGGCGAAACTGTTTAGTCGCAACCGTCCTGTCGGGGCATCTCATTGTTTGGTTCTGTTTGTTCGGTTGTCCACTGTAGGCATTCGACATACACTTTTCAGAGCCGCATCTCGAATACAATCGAGTCACTTCTCGGAGATACAGCGAGCTGAGGGCATTCCACGAATGGGTGAGTCCACACTCGTGTTTTAAAGGACGTGAGACTTTGATTGTTCGTTTTCCTGACTTCACCACAGTTGTAGAGACTTGGCGGTGATTTAAACCTGTGAGTGTGTGTATGTGTGTTTGTGCATGACACGCTCGTTTTCCATATTGACGACTGCGTTTGACCCTCATTCTTGGCGTGAAATTTTTTGAATCGCTCCCCGGCACGATACGTTCCTCCAATGGTATTGTGTGTGTGTGTGTGTGTGTGTGCGTGTGTGATCAACGCACAGGTCGTTGCCACATTTCCCGAGGCAGCGGCAACCAATCTACACTTCCCTGGGAAAAAAACATTCAGCCAGATGAGCAAAAATTTTGTTGAAACTCGCCGACAGCAGTTAGAGGCGTACTTTCAGTTGCTGTGTGGCATTGATGTGCTGTGGAAGTCGGTTGCCTTCAAGGACAAGCTTGATATAACAGTTGACGTAAGTTGGATTATTAAGTGGTGTGTTGCTGGGTTCGCACACACATAAAAGCGATTTGCCCTTGTGTAATGTCCATTTTGGTGATGGCGTGCTACGAATTTGTGTGCCGTATTTGTTTGCAGGGTGAAATATATTCGACAATGTCCATTTGTGCTGTGTGCACCATCAAGCTCAGAAAGGGTGGGTCAAACCTCTCTCCCTCTCTCCCTCTCTCTCTCTCTCCCTCTCTCCCTCCCTCTCTCTCTCCCTCTCCCTCTCCCTCTCTCTCTCTCTCTCTCTCTTTGGAGTCGATGGGCTTATGCCTAAGGCGTTTTGGGTACTGAAGGTCTCTCTCTCTCCCTCTCTCTCTGTTTCTTTTGTTTTTTCCCTCCGCAATTGTTGCGTTGCGCGTTGCTGTGGATGATTCAGAATGATGTGCACAATACAAATGGAGTGCATGTTGTTATGGTGCTGCGTTTTGCGTGTGAGTGTGTATGTATGTTTGTATCGGCACATTTATTCACTATCGTTGGTTGTTGATACCCGGCCAAACAGGTCTCACGTGGATTCCAGGCACCGTCTACCGGCGCGACAATGAAGTCTATCTTGTGGCACGGTATGCACACACACACACACACACACACACACACACACACACACTCGCATGCAGTTGGATAGTGTAATGTAATTGGGCGCAACAGGCACCCATCGACCTCCTCAGATGCGCCCTCTCTAACGCGCACGCATGCCACTTGCGACTGCTTTGCTGCCTGTTGATGCAGCTGCCCATCACACGGCGACAAGGAAACGCTGTACTGCTCCAACGCCGACTACTTTCGCAAGGTGAGATTGACGTGGCGCAAAGCCAATGTGTGTGGCGAATCGCATATTATTCCGTCATAAAATTGCTTGAGTGCGCGAGTGTGTGAGTGTGTGTTCTTGTTGTGGAGAGGCAATGCATTCGTTGCTTTTGTGTTTGTTGCTGATCAATCGGCGGTGGTGTGCTGTGCCCTTGTTTCGCTGTTTGATATTGTATCTGCTATTGACAGATGGTGCGATACTCACTGCCTGGAAACGCTATCACCGAGCTCTATGTACCTTTGGGTAAGTGAACTTGAGTGGAACATTATCCATGTGTGTTCGCCTGCACATGTGCTCACTTCGAGTGCTAAATATTTTCCATGTTATCAACACGCCTACAAGGACACACTTCCTGACATATTGTTTTATGTCCATTCCACAATCGCTTGCATACAGGAACGTACAACAACGTCGCTTCAATCAAGGCCGCATCGCAACTGTCACCGGCGTCACAGAATGTACCGTGCACATTCGACGTGTCTGTGTTTGAAGACGGCAAGTTTGTATCAGACGCAGATGTACGCGGGGAGATCATCCGCGCAACGTCGCTCTTTCCTCCTACGCATCAGGCATGTATCGCGTTCGTGTGGATCCTTATGGGAGATTGACAATTATGCAACAGTGCCATTGGACTTGCTCGTGCCTGGGGTCGTTGTTTGTCGGTGCTTCTTGTGTTCAGGCTGTCCCTTATCTCCATTGTATTGCACACACACACACTCACTCTCTCACACACACATGTATACATACACACATACAAACACACACACACACACACACACGCACGCACGCGTGGCATCTGCACCCCCACAGTTTGTTGTCCGTGTTCAGTGCAAATTGGCGGCGGACATGGCGACGCTGAATGCGCGAGTTCTCTTTGTGGAGTCGTCGGCATCCGCGACGCTTCCCGCGCCGATTCTTGTGGAGGCGTCGTTTGACAGAATTGTTGAACTGACACGACTGGACGACAGCTGCTTTTTCCGACGGCGGATTTTCCCTGCAATCAAGTGGGTTGTGGAAACCCCATTCCCCAATATCATGTCTTGGGCGATGCAGAGATTTATACGGGGGGGGGGGGGGGGGGGGAATTAATGCATCACGCTTCTCGGCATACCCCAAATTCTGTTCTTTTCCCTCACAATATTCGTTGTGCCGATGCTTTGTTTGCGCGCAGGTATTATTTACAGAGGGGTGAAGAAACAAGGTGTCTTTCTGAGTTGCGACAGGTCATCGTTGCCATTGAGGTACGTGTGGGCATTATGCTGTGCGATGGGACTGCATCGTTTTTTGCGTGTTCAATATTTTGTGTACATGAAAGTGCAGAGTGCGGGGTATGCTATGCCCTCTTCGCATCCAGTACACGCCCCATGTTACATGTTTACTTCGTTTCTTTCACTATGGCCCTCCACTCACACCACACACACACACACACACACAGACAATTACGGGACTGCAGTGCATGCTCACTCTGTGTGTGGAGAGGCCGTTTCCCGCGCTGGACGAGATCATCGCTCTTATCCGCGAGAACTCTGCAATTATTCGCCTTGCCATGATTGTGCTGGAGCGACCAATGCGAGAAATTGTATCAGCGATGGAGAGGTGTGTTTTTGCTGTGGAATGAGGTACAAAAGTTGTATCCATGTGTGTGTATGTGTGCGTGCGTGCGTGTGGGTGTGTGGGTGTGTGTGTGCGGGTGCGTGTGCTGCGCTGTTTGTGTGTTTGTGGGGGTACTGCATTGTTTATGAAGCCTTTAGAACCCATATTCAGCTGAAAAATTATCCACCCCACGCTCAGCCATCCCATGCTCGCATCGCAGTCGAAGCCGAGTGTGGATGTGTACGAACTGCTCCAGACAATCGACAAGAGCACCGCGGGCTCCATCAAGGCAGAGGGTGGGTTTACAGGGCGTGAGTGTTGCTGTTTGTTGCCCGTTCTTGTCTGCATTTGTTGTCTTGAATTGGTTAATCGCACCAGACGTGCCTGATCACCCACACACACACATACATATATATATATCCCCTTCTCCTTGCCATCCGAATCGCCGCCCGTCTCAAACACGTGAACCGAGTGGCTTCAGATTTCATGCCGATCGCCATTACGCTGAACATTGAGCCCTTTCTCAACATTATGGGATGGGGACGCTATATGCTCCGAGTTGCACCCACATTCGGGTCAGTGCTTGCAGACACTGCTACTTCCCTGTGCATGCGTTTGCGTGAACTGGGCTGTGCGAGTGATTGTTTGTGCGCCTGTCTGGATGTTCTTCACGCGATATTGCGTGTAGGATTGCCTCTGCTTCTTGGAGGTTTCGTGCATGCAACCTTTGCGAAAACACAAAATGTTCACGTCTGTCCCTCTCGAAAGCAATGCGCAATATTGTGCCTTTGGCAAACGCACACTGATATCGGACCCCGGGCGTCCCCTCTGATTGCTCGCAGGGTGGGCACAATCCTCGTCACAACCGAATCGCAGGGATCGGTTCCACTACCGCGCGTCATGGACGTGGATAGATTCTGCGAGGACACGGCGCCCCTTCTTGTGCAGCTTGATGCGTCCCCGTCGAAAGAGCTTGGTGAGTTGCGCCTGTGTGTGTGTGTGTGTGTGTGTGTGTGTGTGTGTGTGTGTGTGCGTGCGTGCATGTCACATGCAAATCAGGGATGTCAAAAGGAACTGTCGATGTGTCGGCATTCTTCGCAATTCCTCACTATGTTTTCTTTATATATCGGACACATAGGCATGGGAATGGCCAACAAGATCAGAAAGGTGGGACGAGTTTTCCGTATTGACACACACATACACTCACAGACACACACACACTCTCTCTCTCCCTCTCGTGTGGAGTCCATGGGCACAGCGCCTATGACACTGACTTGAATCCTACATCTCTCTCCCTCTCGTCATAGGCACAGCGCCTAAGACACTGACTTGACTCCTACATCTCTACTCGTGTGGAATATTGGGCAATTCGCGTATCTCAGAAAGAGCTGATCAAACTTACCTCCTCCAAAGAGGTACACGTCACGTCCCCACTGTGTGACATCACCAAACGCAAAAACGACGCCACCGCTAGTGGAGACGATTTTCCACTCGCGCGTCGACAGAGAGTATCGGTACACATAGCTGAGAAGCAGTAACGACCAAAGAGGCAGCCCAGTGTAAGTCATTGTGAAAGTAAAACGCCGCAGAAGCTCAAAACGCATGCGAAACGAACTAACCAATTGACTCCAATGTTGCGACCAGAGAGTGACACAACAGTCAGCAGCACGAATGATCCCCCC
>CALSCR010003415.1:3568-40921 GCA_943704495.1 Pigoraptor chileana | reverse complement strand
GTGTGTGTGTGTGTGTGTGTGTGTGTGTGTGTGTGTGTGTGTGTGTGTGTGTGTGTGTGTGTGTGTGTGTGTGTATGGTGATGAGCGGCGGCGAGGGGGGGCTATTAAGCAAGAAAATGAAATATGTACTTCTGAGGGAATAATGACAAACATGGCAAAGGCAGCGTAACAGCATTGCACTGCATTGTCACAATGTCAAACATCATTACCCCTGGTTCGTTCTCGACGAGGACCGAAAAGATGTGTCGCTCCTTCTCCTCGCGGATTGTGGGCACATTGTAGAGAATGTTGTTCACCGTTTCTTGGATGACTTTAGTTGTCTCGAGAGCATGTGCATATTTCGCATCTGAGCTCATGCAACGACCCATGCGCATCTGTCGAAGGCAACCAAAGAAGTTTCAATCACTAAATATCACACAACAAAGCTCTGGTCCTTTTTTGAACCAAAAAAAATGCAAAGGTTAACTGCCAGTATGGTGCATGTGTGTGCAAGTGGTAAATACCGATTGCATCGCGAGGAGATTCCGCGGCAATGCTACAGCTGCAGTCGTCTGCGACGCTCGCAGAGTAACCGCCATCCTGCTGGCAGCAAGGCCAAGCATGCGCGCACTTATTCCGACAGCAGTTGCCATTTTCTTTGGAAAGCAAGGGTTGCGGGGATAACAAAAGCAAAGGTGCGATCGCGCGCCAATTAAGGTCCAGTGACACGGGATGTTCGATCACCGATTCGCTCAGCGATGCGCACCACAATCAATGCAGCACACGTATACCGCCACAGACAACACTTTACAAAACGTGGAAGTGCTATTTGTGAGTAATGAAAATAAAGCTGACTTTTAAAGACTTTGTTGGGTTGATCTGATTAAAGAATAGTCCTTCAAAGGTAGTGAGTCCTTTCACCACTTCTATGAGTCCTGGCGTCGGTTAACCGAGATTGCGCAACGTGATTTGATTGGACAGATTGTGCAGTCTGCTCCACTCGGCCTGAATATCCAAATTAGTCTATTTTATACCGCTTATGACCATATTAAGCGTTTTCAGGTACACTGGAATGTTGTCGGCTTGCTCGTAAAATTCTGCGAGGTACACTTGCCACACACCGAAACAGATGATTACAGTAGCATTGCACTTCTACAACTAAAGGAAGCGTTGGGACGTTGTAGAAAGACAACAGTTTTTTTATTAACAGAAAGTCTCATATCCTCAAGGTGAAGGAGTATCACCGAAAGAATGGTCAGAAGTAAGTTGAGGATGTTACAACTCACAATACTCGCACGCACACACACACACATACACACTCTCTCTCTCTCAATCTCATACTCACACACACTCGCACACACACACACATACACATACACCATCTGTACAACTCCGCTGTAATGTCATGCAATGTACTTCCCCTCTCATGCAAATACTCGCGCCTGCACTCACATTTGTGCACATGTTGCAGAAGTCATCCCTCTACCATGTTCATTGTCTAACCTCGCAACCATTCCCACTCAACCAGTTACGGAGCAATTGCTGCGAAAGCGAGCCGAACACAATGAGTATGAACTCGCAACTCTCGAAGAAATCACACTGCATCAGGAAGACATCGAGCGCATTGAAGTCATTGGAAGTGTGAGTATTGCCGCTCCATGATCCATGTAGGCAGATATTACAAAGATAAGATCTTTAAGAGGTGAAATACGGATGAATTGTGGAAACTGGTGACCGTGGGATCCTGCTGTCATAATGTCACAATGAAATGCACGCTGTCATCATTCCGTGGTTGGCACTGCATGGCATCTTTTGCGGATTTGGTACTGTGCTGACAGGCACCCTCCTCGTTCGCATTATTTACTTTCAGATTTGTCGCAAGTTAAAAATTCTATATCTCCAAAGCAATCTCATTCCCAAAATCGGTTGGTATCGTCTTATGCACTCCGAAACTTGTTGTACTATCTGCGCTATTCAATGCATCTTCCCATACTGTGGAGACGAGCGCGATCAACGCGAATTTTTGTTTCTGTGCCCTGCCTGCATAGAAATGTCTATGGCGAATACTGCACGCGCGCGCGCACAAGCTGACAGACGAATGTGCTCTTCTTTCCACAGAAAATGTGCACCGCCTCAAGGAGCTCGAGTACATTAACCTTGCTCTCAACAACGTCAAACGGATTGAGAATTTGGGCTCTTGCGAATCGCTGAAAAAGCTCGATCTGACCATTAACTTTGTTGCGGAGCTCACTAGCATTGAAAGCCTCCGGGAGAACATCCACCTCCGCGAATTGTATCTGACTGGTAATCCGTGCTCCAAATTCGAAGGATATCGACAGTACGTGGTTGCAACGCTGCCACAGTTGAAGGTGTGTGATGTGTTTGCGTGTGCGTGTGCGTGTGTGTGTGTGTGTGTGATTTATTGTTTGTCACTGCGTAAAGTGAGCGAGATGTCTAAGCACCGTCTTGCCATTTTCTTCTAAATATATCCAGTCGTTGGATGGAACCGATATTGAACGGAGTGAGCGAATTGTGGCGGCACAGGAATACGAGAGTGTTAAAAAGAGAATTATCGAACAGCAGACGGTCGCCATGGCAGCGCAGTTGGCCGAGGAGGCAGCCGAAAAGGAGAAGGCTGAAAGAGAGAAGGCAGAGGCCGACAGTTCGAATCCTCCTGACGGCGCTGCATTAGAGAGTGCTCCCGACGCACAAAAGTGGGTCTTCGCGCGCACACACGGACCCGCACACACACACACCTTCATTCTCTCGGACTCCCGTGCATGTGATCTGCTGGAATCAGGGGTGTAATGTAGGCTCTGACTGTCTCAACAAAATCGGTCATCTTGCATAATTGCATTTCTTAACGACTTTTTCATCGCGATTGTCTTGTGTGTGTGTGTGCGTGTGTGTGTGCTTATACAGGGTTGACTTTTGGCACTCTCCGTCTCCGTACACGCCGCAAACGCGCACCGCTGTAAGCCAACACCTAATCGAGAACGTAAAGAAGGGACAATCGAAGCCAAATGACGGAGAGAAGGAAGGGGTGTCGCATGCCGCCGCGGCCGCTGGGCCTGAACAGGGCGGAGAGGAGAAATTCATGCAGAAAAACGAGGGAAAGTGGCCATTCACCCTCGAGGAAGGCACGGACTCGGAGGGGCGCGAGGCTTTCGTGCTCGACGTCGCGTGTCCGAGGTTTCTGGATACGTCCATGATTGATGCCGATGTGCAGCCGACGAGCGTGACGATCACCATGAAGGGAAAGGTGTGTGTGTGTGTGTGTTTTTCAATCGCATGCAGGTGTTTGATGCTTACTTGTCGCGGGAATTTTTTCCTGAACCAGTCTGCTCTATTGTGTTCTTCAACAAGGATTACGTCAGCAATTCTGCACGACACGTGCACGTGCAGCTTTCTGTAGTTTCAGTCGAGGGTCACTCATTCATTCCCTCCAATGTGTGTGTGTGTGCAGGTTCTCAGACTTCAGTTGATGGAAGAAGTCAACTCCGACTCGAGCGTCGCCAAACGCAGCCAAACAAGCGGCCATCTTGTCATAACAATGCCCAAAGCAAAACAGACAGGCAAAGGGAAGTCCCATTCGCAGCCGCAATTGCTCAAGCCGCGCTCCTCGTCAACGCTTCAATCAGACAAGAGGTGGGTTTGGCGATCACATGTCGATGCGGATATGAATTGCATCCACACACACACACCTCTATCGTGTGTTTCGCCACTTCTCATCCCCCTTTTGTTTTTTGCGACACTTTATTTCCGCAACGATTTGCCCATGTCAATGTGATGTGTCCCGCACAAAGCAGCGGTGGGTCTCGCAAAAAGGACGTCACTGGTGGCGCAGTTGACATTGCCAACATTGTGAAGGACGGGAGTGGTGTCGGCGGTGGTGCAGCGCCGCACATCAAGGAGGCGCCGCGAGAGAAAATGCCCAGCGAATCGTTTGTGGACGACCCTGATGTGCCGCCGCTCATGTAATGTCACACAGTTGCAACTAAACGCCACTTGCATTAAACAATGAAGAAAGACAGTCAGACAAGGTTTTTTGAGATGGTGCATGTGTGGATTCTACTCCTGTGTGAGTCGAACACTTTGCGGGTGTTGGGATTTCGAATAGTGTGAATATTTGTGAGAGTCCGGATGCTTTTTTTCTCTTGCCATTGTTAGTGCACAGGCACCCAAACAAACATTCACTCACACATTCCACACTCATACGCACACGCACATACGCGCGCGCAACACACACACAATAGTTACGGTCATACACACACGCACATACGCGCGCGCAACACACACACAATAGTTACGGTCATCCAGTATGTCGCGCAAGAGCATCACTAAGCAGATAGTCAAACCCATTGGATGAACACAGAAATGTCCACAAAATCCGCAATAAAGTGTACTCATGTCAACAATTTTGAAAAAGAAATAACAGGAGAAGAAAGGGAAGGGAAGGGAAAGAGGATCGACAAAAATGCAGACGCAAAACACGCAGCAAACACGCACTCGCACGGGCACGCAGACTCATACACACAAACGAACCACAAAACAACGCCACAGGTATCATACACACGCCAAAACGCATACACACACGCACGCACAACACAGCGTAACGCACGCTAGTTGCCATACATTCCATTGCCATTGCCACCGTCTGCATACTGGTAGTTGAACATGGGTGGTGTTGCGGTCCCATTCGCCTGTTGCTGCTGGTAACCAACACACACACACACACACATACACAAACATACACATATAGAACACGCAATCAATCAATCATATACAAAACCTCGTTAGCAAATACGATCGTGTAAATACTCACTTTAACAAGAGTGCACATATATGTAACACAAAGAGGTTCACTCAAGAGGGCTGTGCACGATGGCGCAAATGTCATCAAACGTCCTCACCGGCTCAAATATCGCCGCTGCCTCGGCGCTGTTACTTCGGCTGTACATTCCCACGCCATTTAATCCAGTGACGTCACCCTCCTCCGTTCCAAACACACTCGCAAACTGCGTATCACTTCCGCCCCCAAAAAACGATTGCTCGTGATGCTGAAGTAGCTCTGCCATCTGATCGCCCCCGGCGTCCGTCAGCACCGATAGTGGGGCGCTGCTGGCCCCGTCCACGCGCGACATCTTCACAAGTAGTCTCTCAATCAGCGGTCTGCACGATGTTAACGTATGTGTGTGTGTGAGAGAGGGGGGGGGGAGGGGATTTGTTTGTATAAGTTGACTGCGAGTTGTATAGAGCAATAGGCAATGCATGTGTGGGCAACTGTTTCGGTGGGTGTGCGCGTGTGTTTTGTACATGACTTGTGTATGAGTGTGTCTGTCTGTACGTGACACAATGTGTCTGTGTGTGTCTGTATGTGTGGTCGTGTGAGCCTAGCACCCGCGTTGAGGGTGTGAATTGTGTCAAGGTGAAAGCCACTCTCGGGCAGGCGGAAGAGACGCACAACATTCGACTGGGGACACAATAAGTAACAAGTCCAAAATTGTGTCGCAAACAAATAACAGACGGCATGAATCACCTGCACTTGAGGATGTAATCTGAGAGGGCGACCTTCCCACGCACTCTAAACAGCTCCGAATTGCGCTGCACTATGACATCGCGCGCTGCCTCGACCTCTTCTTGCAGCGCGCGACAGTGCATGCTGAGTCGCATGATTTCCTCATCTTTTGCCTGCATGGAACAATACAATACCACCCAACAATAGTGCATTGGAATGTATCCGGTTAGGCCACCCAAACCGGTCTCAAATGCACTCTCCGCACAATAGACAGTACGAGACTGTCTGTGCCGTATGCACTGTGCCATGGGCTCCATAACAGACAGCGAGGGGGAGACGTTTTCACTGAGTGACGAGAGCATTCATCCGTCGGCACATAATAAGCAGATTAGACAGAGGCGGACACCCCTTCGGTCACAGATGCAACTCAGGCGCGTCGCACCTTCACAACGGACTCGTATTCTGCGAGTTTGCCCGTCAGTGCCCTTATGTGGTCGTTGGCTTCTTGGATGGATGATCTTGATGGCGGCATTTGGTATTCCACGTCTCACGTGCTTCACACGCACACACACATACACACACACGCATGCAATACAACACACAAAACACACACAAACACACACACACACACACACACTCTCTCTCTCTCTCTCTCGCACTCTCCCTAGTCGGCCGTCAGTTGGATTAGGTGCTGACGACACACAAATCCGACTCAGCCCACAAATCAGACTTGGATGATCTGTCGTTTATCAGGGCTCAGAATGTGCATGATGCACCCGGTCTTTCATATGCCCTGCTGCTGGCAAGCAGTACATAGCGAATACAGTCACACGTGCATATGCATCTTCGAAAGCCATCCGCGACCGTGTGGACAGAGAAAACTGTTGGCGTGGCACAGTTGTGCCTCTCAGAGTTGGCAGCAGCCGACATCTCGGCAGAACCTTATTGTCTAGTTGATCACGTGATAATGTCTATGTGTCACGTGATACTGTTCTGTGAGGTCACGTGGTCTGTCGATTGATGACGTAGGCCGTCCACACTTTGCACACTCACACACACACACACACACTCTCTCTCTCTCTCTCTCTCTCTGACCGCAACCATCGATGCACAGTAGGTTCCGTGTGTGCAAGAGTTCCCGAGTGTGCAACAATTGCATGGTGTCGTCCTTGTGTGGGGGGGGGGGGGAGCCCATTGGCACGAAATCGAAAAACCGCAGCTGCGCGAACTGCTGACGACAGAGGGTAGATTGGCATTAGGAGAAATAGTATTATACCAGGAGAAGGATTCTTTCCCACAAGTAGATCAACCAGCAACAAGAAGATGCGCATGATCATTTTGGACGACTATGACCGCGTGTCAGAATGGGTTGCCAACTATGTGGTGACTCGCATCAACGCATTCAAGCCCACAGCAGAGCGCCCCTTTGTCCTCGGCCTTCCTACGGGTGCGTTGTTACTGCTGGCCACCCGCAAATCTGCTGTTAATCACTTTCGCTGTCATGTTCAATTCCTTTTGATTATATAGGCTTTCATTGTTTGATACTCTTCCACAGTTCATGCATATGCATTCCCTCTTGCGAGTGTCGACTGTCTTTACTGATTGTCGGACTCACACGCAGGCAGCACACCACTCGGCACATACAAGAAGTTGATTGAGAAGCACAAGCGCGGTGACATCTCCTTCAAGCACGTCATTACATTCAATATGGATGAATATGTTGGCCTTCCACGGTATGCACTCTCTTGACTGCTTTGGGTGCTAGCGCATCCGTCGACTTCCACTTAGCACCGCACGGCAATCTAACAAATCCGTCCACCTTCGCACATCTTTCCTAGTGTCTGTGACTGCTTCCTTTGTGCAAACTGCCGTTTGCGACACTCTCATTGCTCATTCGCGTTGTATCCACACATCGTTTTCGCTCTATTACCGCTGCAGAGACCACCCGGAGAGCTACCACAGCTACATGTGGAATAACTTCTTCAAGCACATCGATATTGTTCCCGGCAACGTTCACATTCTCGACGGCAATGCCACCAACCTGCAAGCAGAGTGCGACAAGTACGAGGCGTCGATCAAGGCCGTCGGTGGCATCGAACTCTTTGTTGGAGGTGTGCATATGCACCAACCGTGACAGATCAGACTGACAAGTATATAATGTCAGATTTCATGTGTGTGGGGTGATGAGGGTATTAGCATTTGGCATACAACGGTGCCCGTGATTGCACAGTTCGCACAATACCAGAACAACTGATTAGATGGAGCGTGTTCTCGAAAGTTGCATGGGGAAAAAATGCGCATATGTACTGGTTGCGGCGATGATGTTGTTCGTGTTGTGTTGGGCGCTGACAGCCATCTGAGCCTGCATGTCAATGCTGATGGTGTGCACTTGAATGGTATTGCCATTGGCCCTGCAGGAATCGGGCCGGATGGCCACATCGCCTTCAACGAGCCCGGATCGTCACTCTCCAGCCGCACGCGCGTCAAAACGCTGGCATACGACACCATTCTTGCCAATTCACGCTTTTTTGGCAACGACATCACCAAGGTGCGTTGGATGCGAACGTCGCATGGGCTCAAATTAGCTGTTGGCGCCGGCCACGAATATTACGGAAAGATGCTTATGTAGCTGGCCTTAGCTACGGTTACTAACCGTCGTGAATATGATGTCGAGTTTGTCCAGGCAGTCAAGTACACAAAGACTGACCTGTGATGTCCTCATTTGTACTGAAATGAACGTTGCAACTTTGCTTCCCCAGGTTCCCAAACTTGCACTCACCGTTGGTGTTGGCACTGTAATGGATGCGCGGGAAGTGCTTGTCATAATCACCGGAGCCCACAAGGCATTTGCACTCTACCAGGCCGTGGAACAAGGGGTGGGTGTTTGCCTGTGTGTGTGTGTGTGCGTGTGTGCGACTGTGTCGAAGTGCAACTTAGAGTTACGACACATTATAGTGCGGTTCTAATGTGCATTTGTTTCACCCCTGGTCCATGGGCGTCTGGACATTGAAGAATGCTGCATCTCTCTGTTTCTATACTCTGCCGCTTCTTTCTCGCCACTCTCTCTCTGTGAAGTAACAACGTCTCGCTTATAATTGCGCGCAGATGAGCCACATGTGGACAGTGAGTGCGATTCAGATCCATCCGCGATCTGTCCTAGTCTGTGACGAGGATGCGACGCTCGAACTCCGCGTCAAGACTGTCAAATACTTCAAAGGCATCATGCAGGCGAGTGCTTTTTTATTAATAATTCTTACGCTGATTTTTATGCCGTTTCATTTTTTGAACTCTTTTATCGTGTCTATGCAGTACAAAAGGGCACCTTCGTTTGGTTAGTTGTCGGAGAACCTGTCATTCCTCTCTTCTATTTGGTGCTGCTGTATGTGAAATTTTAGTATGATGTCTATGGCTGGTTTATTCGCACGGACACTAGCCTTTCCTATGTGTGCGGTGCGTAAAATATGCTTTTTTTCTACGTTTTTCTCAACTCGATCTCGCGTTGTCCATACTCCGACTCAATAGGTACACGAGGATCTTCTCGGTGACGACGACAAATCGAAATTGGCCAGCAACGTGACAAGCGCCCAATGAAGACCCAGTCTCGGAAGGGTGGGCCAGACGCGGCTGTAATTAGTGCCAGGCGGCAATCAGTGGTGATATTCATCAACCGACGGCAGCTATCCATGAATACCTGGATGTGCTGCCATAGGCGTTCTATTGTGATTACCGCGGGTAATAAACGGCGCATGTGAACTGAGTCAGAAGACGCAGTGACGATCAGACTTGAAAGTGAGGAATCCAAACCAAGCTGCAGGACAAAGTCAACTTCTATACCACGCTATGTTCAATGAGATAAACGGAGTTCGTATTTGCCATTTGCAGCTGTGAAATGCATTCTGGGCCAAATTTGGTAAGTAGCATGATGAGAAGAGGGACACGTCGAATGGGATGTGAAAGCCCAGTCACTATGTGCACTTGACTACCTTCAGTACACTGTCAGTGGTGACGGAGAAAGAGTGAGTGCTGAGACGGAAGGAAGATGAGCATCTGAGAGTGGCATGAGAGGAGTGTTGCACATGATAAAGTGGAACGAATCCAAAAGTGCGCTACGCTGTTGAGGAGCGTAACATTCCACGCCTGAAAGTGACTTGCAATTCAGCGCGAGACAAGCAGAAATGGACACGACTTCATTACACATTTATAATTCAGGGAAATGCGTCCCCATTTTGACACGACAGCAGTTGTGGACAATAATGGACGCGCAGTGTTTTAATTGAGACTCAATTGTCCGTCACGAGCTGCACTGCTGCTGCTGCTGCTTCTGCCACGCAATGCCACCCATAACAATCGTAGCAAGCACGGCGATATCGTCTCCGCTGTCATCGATTGCCACAATGTCCGCATCTGCACCGAAATGAAGCGACCCTTTCTTCCCCGAGAGTCCCATGCACAGCGCAGGATGTAACGACGCACAGTGGATGGCCTCCACAATGCTGCAGCCTGAGCATGATAGCATTGGCATGATGTCCGCGCGCGAGTGGGTGTGTGCGTGTGTGTGCATGTGTGTGCGTGTGCGTGGGTGAGTGTGTGAGTGTGGGAGGGTGTGTGAGTGTGTGGGTGTGAGTGTGTGGGAGTGTGCGTGCGTGCGCGTGTGGGAGTGTGGGAGTGTGAATGTGTGTGCGTGTGTAAACGTGTGATGTGTGTGTGTGTGTATGTTAATGTGTATGTGTGTGTGTATGTATGTATAATATGTGTCGAACAAAGGATAGCATAACTATATGTCAATGGCTTAGTGTTTGCTTTGGAAGTGTCTCCAGCCGATAAGTAACTGACAACCACACAGTCCAATCCGTTTTAAGAGCAACCAAAAACTCACCTGTGAATTTCTTGAATTTCGATACACATTGGTCCATCGTGGCAATACTGAAGCAAATAAATATACAAAGCACGATTTTCAAATGTCTGCACCGTATACCAAGTTGCCAACGATACAATCGACAACATAACAACAGCATTCGAATTCAGACACTCCAATCGATAGGCAATAATCATACCTTCCTGCCAAAGTGTGTGTCCCACTGATTTCGGCGCGGTCAGTAATCGTAACACTCATTTCGCCCAGTCTGTATGAGCCGGGTTGCAGTCCCATTGCAGCAATGGAGTCTGTCACAAGAACACACCCTGCCTCAGTCCGGGATGAATAGTGCGGTAGGAAAATGGATAGAGTCAGGGTTGCACATTATTACACAATTGCCGCAAAAGGTACACAAAAGGTTAACATGCAGACTATGACGTACAGATTACAAATAAATGTCGTATCCGTCCATTAAAAGTCTCTCTGAAACCGCACAATTTGAATATAAACGACTGTCATCACACCAAACGTTGCACTCACCACTTGGATTTGTTTTGTATGACATCTTGACTGCGGCGGGATGGGCGTGTATGCCGTCTACGATGATAGAGTAGTATATCTGTCCCTTCACGGCATCACTCGCGAGCAGTCCGATGAGTCCGGGATCGCGGTGGTGAAACTGTCGTAATAGATTGCACATTCAGTTGACATAAAGCAATCGATGGAACGATGTGCATCTGTCAGTTTCTGTCACTGGCACACATACTGATCACGCGCACACTAAACAAGCATACAGACAAAAACCGAACAAAACAACTGACATCATGTTGGCGTTTCACGTTGTTACGTTCGGCATTCCACTTACAGGGCTCATTGCGTTATACAGATGAGTAACGAGTCTGAGACCATTCGAAGCCGCGCGTTCAGCATCATCGATGGTTGCCATCGAGTGCCCTGCAATGCACCCACAACGCTTTGGTCATCCGACGAAAGCACTGAAAACCTCGGGTGCAATTGCAATTCTCAAACTCAAGAAGGAACAAATAAACGCCACTGAATATAGCATTCCACTCTACGGCACTGATCCTCAATAGGCGCACACAGCAACGCACTGTGCACACAAAACCAATGGGATAAATTACCCACGACAAACAGGCATTGCACGCACCTGCAGACACAACGATGCCACGCTCACAAAGTCCCTTCACAGCGCCCAGTGCATTCGGAAGCTCCGGTGCGAGAGTGACGATGGCCACAGATTCCAGCCGATTTCCATAGCACTCAAGGACAGAAGACATTGCAGTGCCTGTGCCATTTTCGCTTTGCATAGTTCTGACAAATTCTTGCTTGTGCGCACCATACTTGAGAGTGCTTATGAATGGGCCTTCCAGGTGTGCGCCTGAGGCACAATCAGAAAAACACTGCGTGTGTAAGTGCACCACGACATAGACACCGAAAAATAAACTCGCAAGAAGGCGGGGCGATACTTACGAGAGCGAGTCCTCCAAATGCACTGAGACCATCTAAGCTTAGTCACGAATCAACCAAGCGATGCTATGTATTCGGGTGCATTGTAGAAAGGCCATAGCACACACATTACACATACCGAGAACACCGGCGCCGTCCGCACATGATCCGTCGCGCTTTCGGATTTCCGGGATGATCTGCGTTGAAAAATGAGCGGGAATCTTTGCGTGGTAAGCACGGTGCGCAGCAGTGTCAAACAAAACTCATTGCATGGCAGTCAAATTCACAGACGACTATTTGATAGATGCAATAAGACTGAGGGCACAGGGCCCATACCGCACACGCACTACAGTGGCGGGTGTTGGTTTCTCGTGGCTGATCACAATGGGACTGGCGTGGGGATAACATCAGCGCACTGTCCCTGAACGTGAAGTTCCGCAGGGAAGGCAAGGGAAGGGCGGCGAGAGGGAAGGATCGACACAGACATGAAGACAAACAGAGTGGATCAACGACCACGCGTTCACTGATGCACTTCCATTACAAACAGAGGGGGTTCAACCGGTCGACACACACCGCCTGGTACGTTGCGGGCTCTGATGTCACGAGGGTTGGGCAGAAGGAAGTGACGCCGTAAGCAAGTAGCTGTCGCGCAACAGTGTGGATGCCCAGCTCCACTTGGCCCGCCGCGAGTGACGAAAAATCCACCCCGAAACCACCTGAGCCGTTCGTTGCGTTTGTTGTGTTTGTTATTTGTTTGTTGGGTGTTTTTTTAAATATGATGTCCGGTGGGAGGGCCGGCAAAGCTCGGAGGGTACCAGGACCATACTTGCACGGCTGGCGAGTTTTGCACTTTGATGACAAAACGTATCCATACGATAGGCAAAAGGCATGTCCCCTGATACACACACACCACATACACACACATGCTCTCTCTCTCCCTCTCTGTCTCTGTCTCCTGGTCTCTTTCGAGTCGATGGGCTCATGCCCGATACGTTTGGAATGCTAACGGCTTCTCTTGTTCTCACGCTCAGCATTGCAGGTGTACAAAATCGCAGCGCACGTCTGACATCATCTAACGGTCATGCCGAACATACACATCAAACCGCCGTATTAGTTGTTCGCGGTGATAGTTGCACCAAAGAAGACTACCCACCATTGAGTTGCAAATCAATAAATCCGGGTGCGAGCAGTAGCCCCGCGCAGTCAATGCGTACGTCAGCGTCTTTGCCAACTTCCCAGAAGCGCGACTGGGGATCGATGATCTTCCCCCGATGCACCCACAGGTCCTCGTGCACAACGCACCCATCGCGCACGATGCGACAGTTTACAAAGCGCACCACTCGCTCGTCCTTGTCGCCTGGAATGGTTCCCTCGACAATGCGAAGGCATCGCCGTGAAGGTGGCGATGGAGGCTCGCTCAAGGGATAGGACAGTCTGATCATTATTTTGTCTTGAACTGAACAGACGCACTGCCGGCAGGATTACGGTGGCCTTCAACTTAGAGAGAAACTTGGTGTGAGAAGACAAGTACTGCCACACACCGCGCAGACTGTGAGCGGATGCCCACGTAAATGGATGGTTTCGTCAGTTCGCTTCGAAATCTATTTGTTATTGATCTAAGATGTACGTCGACGCAGTGGCACGGTGTCCGCCGCAGACGGTGTCATCACTTTTTTCGGTTACCCGCAAAGCAACCGCTACTACCCCAAGATCTAACCCTACTGCGGGGTTTGCGACATGGACGGACGATCACGCATGTGCAGGTAGCCGCCATTGAATCTGATTTCAGTAGTGTTCTTAGCTTTAATACGCTGGAATTGAACACGATAAGAAACTTCCAGCGCCATTCAGCGCAAAACTATAGCGCATCCCCGTGTCGGCCAACGGCAGGGGAATTGGGAAGGGTGGCTCTGATTGCCAATTAGCGAAATCACGTCGCTGACAACTTCTGTGCGTCACTTGAGGTTCGTCGGAGCCGAATTCCCGAGATATATTTTGAGTTGAGCTGCATCGTTGCCCAAAGTTATACAAGTAAGTTCCAAGAGGAACAATTCCATTTTGCTTCTGAATATCGGTGTCATCATGCGGCTGCTCAAATACAGATGATGCAGAAGCACTGCACAACGATGACATAATCATGCATTGTCGCACCAACTAGAACCGACCTTCATTACATGGCACGAGCTTGGCACGAATCGTCTCCTTACCAAGTCGCTTGTGCGCTTCAAATCTATAATAAGAACAGATATGCATAGAATTGGAATGAGTGCCGCGTTGCGATTCTTGCACGATGACATTCCGCGCGTCACAGCTCACCTGTGGCAGCCCCCAAACGCGAAATAGTAGTTTCCTCCCTCGCTCCCTTGCACCCACAAGATGTCGATTGGAGGAACATCCTGCACGCGAGCGCTCTCGTCAGTGATAGCGCCCATTAAACTCTTCACCTTTGGCTCGCACAGCTCGGACGGAAGTGGTCGGGTGATGACACTCATCGGCACCTCGTGAATATCTTTGATGTGTGCAGTGTGAATACTGTCCATGTTCGATTTATCGTCCTCCGGTTTGTACCCAAACTTTTCTTTCTGTGAAAGATTGGCAATGCTGCGGCGCACACGCTCTGATGCAGATGTCGGTCGAGAGCTCATTGCAATAGCGGCAGACAGCGTGTAGCGGCCGGGCAGCACGCGCCCTACTCCGGAAGTCAAAACGTGCGACACTAGATGGAGAAGAGGCATCTACACACTCAACGACAGAACAGGCATACATAAAAGCTCATTGCACCCCCGCGATTGCACCTTTTTTGTCACAACCCATGTCAATTGGCCACATTATTATCAGTGTATGTCAGGTAATCAAAAACGGCGAATTGGTCAGCATAAAAATTAGCCGAGATTTCGCAACAATTAATTCTCACACTGGCGTGCCATGAACCGCTCATATTACACATTGCCTGACAGCTGCTTGCAGGGAGGTCGATTTAGAGAGAAGATGGAGGCGACAAAAGGCAGCATAGGTGCAACATCATGGCTTTCACAACTGATTAGCGTTGGATCAAAGTGATTTCATTCGAATGGGTTGAGTTGGTCTCCATTTCATTCTCTCTTGTCGTTTGTGCATCCTCTGCACCCCTCTGGTTGAAATGACGCCCTCTGGGTTGGTCGCCACGTCGTCTCCTGCCCGTCGTGTCTGCAATGTACGGGACATGAATGGGCGGCAACCTGCTGCTGCGTTGATGGTTCGGTGCTGAGCACGTGAGCACTGGTGTCTGTGCCGGCGCACTCGCGATCCATCGCGAGGATGATGTCGCTGTCACGTGTCGCCCGCCAGCCGTTGTACCGGATGTGCGTTCTGCCGCACGGGGTCTCTTCGGCCGCGACGCTTGAGAGCACGTGCCTATCTTCTGCTTGCATTGTTTCGATTGCTGATAGCGTTCGCATTCCACGCCCTGCGTGTCGAGCTGTTGCTCAGGTGGATGTCGTCGTGGATTCATATGTCCGGCGGAGATGGCTTCACACTACTCGCACCACAGCGCTTGCATCCGCTTCGACTGCTGCACATGTTCTCCACGTCGACGCTTTGATTGCCGATAAATCAGTGCCGATGAAGCCGCCATCGCCCCCGCAAAAGGGAACGGCTGTGCGCATGGATGGCTCAACGCTATCGGCGGGACCACGTGACTCGCCCGTGCAGAAGAACACCGACAGTGCGTGTGAGGATGTGCAATTCCAGAACAGAGTTGGCGATAGTAATGCTCGCGACGGCAATAGCGGTGTGGATGCGTCGTGGCCGATAGAGCAAATCATTGCCTCGTTGCGTGCCGGGGAATATTCGGCGTCGCTCTTGTGCAGCACGGTCGGCGACCTCGTGCGATTACAACGCGCACGCGACGGTGTCCGCCTGTTTGATGTCTTTCGTCGAAATCTGAATTCAAAGGAGCGCTCGTTTGATTCGTACATGATGGAACTGCGGTGTCTGAGCATGACGGGCAACGTACGCAGGGCTTTTGATCTGTGCCGATGCATGCGCAAGCACGTCAATGTCAACAGAGACACATATCACATGCTCATTTCAATGTGTGCGCGGAAGAGAAAGCTTTTGGATGCAATTGGCTTGTATGAGCGGATGCTGAAAGACGGGCTCAATCCCAACCGCCACACGCTTAATCTCATGATCTCGGCGTGCGGCAGCGTGGGCGACGCTGGGCGGGCAAAGTTCTATTTCGACGAGATCAGTCGCCGGGGATTCAAGCCGGACGAGTGGTCCTTTTCGGCACTGCTCTATGTGTGTCGGGCTGTTGGTCTTGGAAACGCACTGCCGCAAGTGCTTGCGCATATGAAGGAGCTTGGAATCAGCACGAATCCGGAGGGATACAACACGGTGCTCAATGTGCTGCTTGATGGCGGCCAGATTTCGAAGGCGACAGAGCTATTTGAAGGACAGGAGAGGCAACGCGAGCTTCAGGAGAAGATGGAGAATTTGCACCGAGAAGAGGAGGGACGTCGTCGACGCTCCTCGCGGAATGAAGTCGGCGGTGGTTTGTGGGACTCTTCCGCCGCACATCCAGATAGCACCCACAATGGCAATGGCGTGGGCGTTTTCGATGGCGTGCATACAGGCCCACACGCGCACAGTAGCAGTGCTGCGGATGTCGACGCGTGGGGTGTTGACGCCTCTGCCGGTATTCCCGCCGCCAGCGTCGAATCGTTCAATTCAATGATAGGGGCTCTGCTTCGACGGGGAGACATTGATGGTGCGCTGCGACTGTACGAGTCAATGCGCCGCAAACGAGTGTCGCCGACAGCATACACTTTTGCAAAGCTCATTCGCGGCTGCAACGACCCCGATCGTGCTGTTGCTCTTTTGGAGCAGATGCGGATGGATGGCGTCGTTCCGTCGCCGCATG
This sequence comes from Pigoraptor chileana, assembly GCA_943704495.1. Taxonomy (NCBI): domain Eukaryota; class Filasterea; order Ministeriida; family Capsasporidae; genus Pigoraptor; species Pigoraptor chileana. The sequence goes on along the minus strand of CALSCR010003415.1, from coordinate 24,199 downwards.
TGTATGCCTCGGGGCTGTTCATACTGTCGCGTGCTGGCCGCGTGGCAAATGCATTTGCACTGTTGGAGGAAATGAGGGAGCGGTTCAGGCATGAAGACACGGGCGGGTACAATGCATTGCTTGATGGGTTTCGGGCCGGTGGTCACGCCGACGCGGCCATGTGCGTTGTGGAAATGATGCGCTGTCGAATGGTCAAGGCCGACGGCAGGACGGTTCTCGCACTCGTTCTTTTGCACGCACGGCTGAGAAACGACGCCGTGGCTGCGTATAGCGTGTACGTGCACGCGTCACACTCGATAGAAACGCTGGATGCGATGCTTCCCGCAACTTATGACGTGGTGTTGGACTCACTCGCGCGCTCACGGATGTGGAGCGAGTGCGCCGATGTTGCCAGCAGGCTCTGTGGCGAACACCTCGTGCAGCCCAAGACAGCGCCGACTGCTGCTACTGCTGTGCGGAAATCGCGTCCATCTGCGCGTGCATCTGCGCCCACTCCACTGACCTCACCGAGCACAAAAAATGCGGACATGCCGCACTCCCTTCCATCGGAGGAGGGGGCGACGGCAGCAGCGGACGCCACGTGGACGACTCGCACGAAGCGTCTGTGTGTCATGCCTTCCAAAGGATCGCTTGCGCTCCTCGTCGAGGCCGTTATTCGCTCGGCCCACTCTGAGGCCCACGTGACCACGGCCCGCCGCCTCGCGCGGTATGTTGTGCGGAATGTGCGCAGGGGTGCTGGTTCGCCGCTTTTGGCCCGCTCGCCCTATCCCAGGCTCTACACGACCCCTGGGACGGCGATTTCAGGCGGTGCATCTGCGCGCCTGCGACACCGGAATGATGTTCTTGAAGGGCTTCCTGCCAGCGCTATTGACAACGCCGCCCATGGTGCATATGCACTCGTGCGGACGGAGGTGTTGTCGACGGTAGTGGGTGGCGGTGGCGGACTGGGTGTGGCGGGCGCCCACGTGACCCAGCGGCTGTCGATTGCGGCGCGCGTCCTCCACGTGTTTGTTGCCGAGGGACTCGTCACATCCGGGGGAGGGGAGTTCATGGCTGGGCATGACGACGGCGGCCTCGTCGATATGGAGGAGCGCGAGGATGCGACGCCTGCTGTGCATCACGTGACCCCTGCGGCTGTCGTTGCATCAGGCCCCGTCGCCTCCGTTGTGCATCTAGCTGCGGGCACACGTAATAGCCGGGGTGACCGCCGGAATTAAGAAGGGGGCGTCAACCATTTAAACCCGTGTTATTTTCCTTGTTGGCACCTTATCTGTGTATATGATTCGCGTTTGTTTGTGCGTCTGTTGCGTTTTGCGTTGCAGTTGGTGCGTATCTGCGTCTTGCGTGCGTGCAGCGTGCGTGCAGCGTCCCGTTTATGTGATCGCTTAGTAAATGCTTCTGACCGTACGAGTACTGTGCAAAGGTAGAAACCGTGCGAAACGGTAGTAGGAGGAGCTCAATTAATAACTGTGTAAAAGTAAATGGGACCGAATAGTTTTCACGGAGTAAGGATTGGCTCGCAGTAAGGCCGCTGGCACGGAGTAAAAGGGATCCGCAACCAATTCCCACTTTCCAATTCATTTTGGCATCGCCGCAGCCAGATCAGCCAGATCAGTCCCAGCGGGATTAATTTTTGGTGGGCGCGGACGTCCGGGGGCGGACGTTACATAACTCCGAATAACAAAAACCACGGCTGTTACATCAACGAATCACCAGTGGACCACTGGCAGGTTCATCGCCACACACAGTCAGCATATTTACCATGCGCTGAAAAAACACAACGCGTTATCGTGAATCAAACATACTATCATGGCATTTATCTGAATTTGCGCAAACTCAATTGTGCTCTTTAGGCGCTCACGACACACTACGGACCAGGCGGCGCGGGGGGCACTACCAGACAGCCCCGACTGGGGCATCGCCGCAGTCACTCACAATAGTGATTTGCACTGTGTCACATAATCAACGGAAAAAACACACATTGCATGGCTACGACAGCTGATTTCCCGCCAATGACTGCCACTGCCACCAGCAACTGAGTCACGCCATTCACATACGGTTGGCGATCTGCACTCAAATGAGATACATGACAGGACAGAGCAATGTGGTGTTTCAGTCGATACAGCGCTTTATCCATGCACTCCCACAATCAGCGAACAGTAAAGGGCGAGAGACCCATCCATATGCTAACGCTGCAAGGCAATCAGCGGAGCAAGATGCCAACAGCAGTGCTGTGCCGACACAGCCCACGCCCAGCACAGCCCACACCCGACGACCAGCCCCCACCCGAGCGTGTTTGTGCTCAGAGTGCCAATTTGAGGCACTCGACATCGAATCCGTCCGATGCGTGCGAAGCAACAGTGCCGATCAGAGCGCGCTTCCTATCCCCACTGCGTCCCGACTCGAGCTCAAACATCGTCGCAAGATTGAACATGAGATTCTCGCGCACGCTTTGACTCGGATTGTTTTGGAGATGGTTTTCGAGAATGCCGATGGCCTGTTCTTGTTAAAACAATTAAAGAATTAAAGGGATCAGAGAAAGTGAAAAGACGTGGGTGTGGTGAGTGTGAGTATGAACAAGGAGCACGCAGCATGCTTGTGAGAAGGGCGAGTACTGCTTGTCTTTATTGCGCAAGTGCACGATAATCGATCACAGGGGACTCACGTGCTGGAGATTCCCGTCGTACAGCAGGCACACGGAGAGGTTGTTTGCAATGACGAGGTTTCCGGGGTCTGCTTTCAGGGCGCCACGAAGGACTTCAATGGCCTTGGCGCACGACCCTTCCGCAAGAAGAAGCAGGGCTCTGAAGCAGCGAAACAATTGTAACAACGAGGGACCAACAACACAAGCAAAGAGACGGTCAAACAAAGCATATACATGCAAAAATATTATAACATCGCAACAAACAAACAAATAACATCAGGAGGATGCAGAACGAAACGATGCGTGGGAAACAGACGGGAGTGATAATCAGTCACAGCACAATCAGTGAAGGGATTTGCCATTGGAACGACATGCCACGACAACTGTCAATTCGCCCACGAACGAAAACGACAATACGAATCAAAATCGAAAAAAGGCACGCAAAACTGCAACAAGCTGCAGTGGGTGCAGAGTGCGCGGCTACGCCACTCACTTGTTAACAGACACAAGCACGGAATGGTGAGGGGATGCACCGCCCACCGACTCGATCTTGTGGAAGTAAGCTGCCGCCGTCTTCAGATCGCCCAACTGATGCAGGAAATATGGTTGGGTTGACGTGCGAGCAAGAGACACGTGGGCGTGCTTTGTGAGACATGGGGCATTTAGGGCGGATGTACTCACAAATACCAAAAGGCAAGCGCGACAAGCACACACACACACACACACAAACAAGCGGTACACAGAAACGCACACACGAAAACACACAAACCGCACACACTACAAGTCAGCACGCGCGCACAGCGGCGTCTAACGCACCTGCAAGTACATCCTGCCGATGCCCGACAAAAGCGGTGTGCTTGAGGGCTCCTTTGCCAGCAGTTCGCCATACAAAACGGCCGCAAGGTCATAGTCCTTCAGATGGATGGATGGATGAAGGAACAGGGACGAGCGTGCGTCAGTACACATGTGACGTCAGCTGTCGCTCACCGCCAGTTGAATTGAAAATACGGCCACCAAACAGTCCATCTCAATTGGGTGTGATTGAATGAATCTACGTGTTACCCACTGTCACCCCAATTCACGCGAGATGTTACTAATCTAAATCAGGGCTATTTTTTGCGCGCGCACACACAGACACACACACACACACACATACACACGCTCTCACTCACTCACTCGCACAGATATTTTGGAGTCCATGGACACAGTGCCATAAGATACTGACTTGAATCCACACACACACACACACACACACACACACACACACGCACACACAAGAACACACACCTTGAGAAGGACGAGCTGGTTGCCGACTGAAAATTTGAGTCTGTCCACTCGTGACTGCCACAGCGCAATCGCCGCCGTCACGTCTGCGGCATCAAGCGGCCCCATGCCATCCGTGCGACCCGCCCGCAGGCTACTCAGCACCTGTTACGGCGCAGGAGGACAATCGAAATTAAACAGAGGGCATGAGGGAGAGTAGACCGGTGATAAAGTCGGTGCCTTGGAGGCAGTGTGTTGTGTGTGTGTGTGTGTGTGTGCGTGCATGGTAACACAATTCAGTGCAACGGACGAGCGAGCGACCAACCTTTGTGCATGTTTCGATGACGGCGTATGTCCTGTCGAGGGACTCCTGCGGCATATTGAGGTGGATGGGAAGCTCCGCATGCAGTACCCGCAGCGAAAACGGCACCATGGACCCTGCCGCAGTGAGGGTAGTGAGTGTGAGTGCGACAGGTGAATGTGGGTGAATGTGGTGAGATAGATGCAAATGTGAGTGAAAGAGGCAAAGTGTGTGTGCGTGTGTGAACATGAAAATAAATGAGACAACATTAGAGAACACACACACAAGTTAGCATATGATAATGTGCATCATCAAGTGACCGCGTTGTTGCGTGTGTTCATATTTGCAATCAAATATAAAAATACAACGGATTAATTCTCTTTTCTTCGATCGGCAAATCAATTGCTCATCACTATTATACATATGTGTATGTATATAAACATACCCGTCCACCCCGGATACGAGTCCGGATAAAACTCGAAAAATAGATCCGCACGGTCGAAATCGCCAAATGTGGCAAGTTCGGAGGCGACAACCTCGTACATTCGCAGTCGCATGAGGGCGGCGGCACGACAGAGCCACATCTGCGAAAGATAACACATACACACACGCACACACAGCGACGAAAAACAACGAAATATAGTGTAAATTTCGTCAGTATATTCAGTGAATTTGTTGTGTGCGATTGTATGCATGCACAAATATGTGCGTGTGTTTCATTTCTTTGTTTCCTTTGGGGGAGAGTGAGGAAGAGATGTAGAATTCAAGTCAGTGTCTTATATGCATATGGACTCCACGAAAGAGAGTATGTGTGTGTGTATGTGTTGGTACTTAGTCGCACCTGGAGGGTCTTGTGCGTGTGCACGGGGAGTGTGTCCTCTCCTCTGTCGAACCCCTGACCGTGAGCAGTGAGATATCGCGCACTCAGATCAATGACAGACCGCCACGCACCGCGTCGCTGTTGGTCAGAAAAGAGGTGTGCGTGGGTGTGCCGAAGAAAAAAGGTTCAGCAGATGAGGATTTAGGGATTCCAGCAAGGACAACACACAATGTAAGCTGCAAATCCGTGTATGGAACAATTTTTGGCAAACGCAAGCACACGCGGACACACACACACACACGCACACACTCACGCACACACGCAGGATCTCACCATGAGCTCCCGCATTCCCTTCGCATCCATGGTGATGTCATCAAGCTGTACCGACTGACGCTTCGCCGCTTCCGCATCGCCAAAATAGCGCGCAATGAGTTCCCTCACAGGGTCCCCCTGCAGTCGATTCACGTGACAGTGAGGATCGAAAGTGTGCGATTTACTTACAGACGCAGAAACACAACACACACAAACTAATGGATGGCATATATTATGCAGAAACAAGAACAAAGAAAACCACGCGAACAAAGACACATTCACACACATTCACACACACACTCCAAGAATGCACACCTGAGCCGTCTCCACAACGATTCCTGGATTGGACCGCGGGAAGGCTTGCGACGCCACAGCATCCCTCGAATCGGCAGCGACGACGGCGGACAAAATAGTCGCAGTTTCGGCAGATACAGGCCAGTACGAATGCATGCGCGACTGGGCATCCTGAGAGCTCTTCCGCTGCTCTCCGTTGGCAAAGACTACGGTTCCGTTGTTTGTCACAACAATCGATACATTAAGCAGACACAGAAATTAAGTTGGAAAGATAGCGGAAATGACGGACAAGTGGTATCTGTGTGAGAGACAGTAAATAGTGCGCGCTGTCGAGTACAAACAATATGCACAAAACTCAATAACAAAAAGAATGAGAGATTGCGCTCAATCGCACGCAAAACACACACACAAACACAGGCACACAAACACAGGCACACAAACGCAGGAAACACACAGCAGACTCTCCCTCTCTCTCTCATTTTACACCTGTGGTGTCCATGGGCACAGCGCCTATGACACTGACTTGAATCCTACATCTCTCTCTTTTACAAACACATACACTCTCCATGTCGCAAAACAGCAGCCCACCTGCACTTCCAAGACCATCCAGCGACGCTTTCTTTCCCTCTGCGGCCGCAATAGCCGCCGCCGCCGCCGCGGGATGCGACTCGCGCGTCAACGCAAGCTGCGCTGCATGTGCCGGCGACGGGGGAGTAACAGCCCGCGCCCGCTCCCCCTCCGTCACGTGGTCCATGCCGCTGGGAGGCCTCGCGTGAGCATCCCTGCCACTGTCGTCTACTGATGGCGTCGTCGATGCATATGGAGACGCAGCCGCAGGCACTGCGGGTGACGCCGGTCGTGCCTGTTTCTGCGCCGCGTGCAGATCTTCCCTCGATGCCGACATTGGAAGTGGCTTCCTTTTCTCTCCCCCCGCATCGGTGTAGTTGTCCGCCTCTGCACTGCGGGGGTACTCTGCGACGGTGGGCTCGGGCACTGGCACAGACACACCCCCAACACCCTCAAACCCGGCAGACGTCGCCGCCTCCTCCTTTACAGAGGCCTTTATCGCCGACTGTCCCGCTGTTGGCAATGTCGCTTCCCTCAGCTGCTGTTCCGACATTGAATCTGCCCGCGATTCCACCGGCAGCGATGACCCTGTGCCAGTGGCAATTCCCGACGGCGAAGACGCAGCGCCTTGTTCATCGCCGAGCGGCTGAACAGCGTCCAACTTCCACGCTTCCCTGCGAGCGGATGGGCCGTCCGCACCACCGTCGAGATTAATGTCGTCATCTCCAGCACTCGTCCCACGGGGTGCAGCGAGCATGTCGAGTGAATCGTTGGCCTTTATCATTGTGGATCCAAGGTCGATTGCGGACATTCCTTCCTCGCGAATGTGGTCCGCCATGCCAACGGGCACATCATCGTCGTACTGCTGGGCGCTGCCCATGCGCAGACCAAACGAGTTGTCACCACCGACAAGTGCGCCAATCGAATCTCCATTGTTCGCAGAGGCATCCAACGACACGTCATTGCCGCGAAAATCGGATCCCGAAAGCTCACTAAACGAGCGATAGTCCCTTATTCCAATTGCGGAGGCGCCGCTGTCGTCTGCCTCGTGTTGGGCATGTGCGCCGGGTGCATTATCCGCGTTGTCCGTGTCAGGGCTGTCCGCAACCTCATCAATGACGTCCCGGTGTGCGTCAGAGGTCTCGGCATCTTTGCTCACAGTGTCGGCAGTGAGTGAGTCTGACCGCTCCAGCTGAGACAGAGACTGCGCATCCGGCGCCGATTCCAGAGAGAACTCCTCCTCGGGTGCGTCGGAACTCATTTTTCACGACAATGCAAAGAGATGCGAAAATCACATCCGCGCGCACTATTTGCACTTTGCAGTTGTGGTCATGCGCCGCTCGTTGAGTGACGGACTCTGAGGCGGGATTACGCAGATTGTTCCTTCAGTGCAGTGATTAACCGCTGCGAATACGAGATATCAGCCAACGGTCTCACAAACACCCACTAATATCCATGCGCAACGTCTGCACTCACGGATGTGATGACTCTTGTATGGATTTGGATTTGCTGAACGATTAGCGAGGTAATCATGAAAAATGCCGCTGCTGTCAGTGTGACGGGAGTGTTTGGTTTTTCAGTTTTAGCGCAAACTCGCAAATTCCGTCAGTCAGTCAGCGCCAGTCCGAGTATTGCGCAAGTGGAATATGACTCATGCCACGAGTGATTAGACCATTGAAACGCGCATCTGTTCAAGATTACACGAGACTTTTACAGGAGGTTTCTGTTCTTGCATAGAGAAGGCGCGGGTGCTCAAGTAATGACTCCCGAGTGCCTGACTGGTTTGGCGGTGCAAGCACAGGACCAGTGTTTTTTTAAGTGGATGTGCGTTACTCAGTCTGGATTGTAAAATTGTTTACATGAACGACTGGCGGGAGATCTACGGCGATTCACCATAATGGTGGGTCTCTTACGATATGGTGTCTGCATAATCGGACGCCATTTGTTCGCAATTAGAATACCGAACAACGCGATCCCTGTCTTGCAAATGAAATCTGGAAACCTGCGGGGCATTATTGCCCACACCCACACATCCACCCGCTCCATCTACCTTTTAGACGCACTAGTTCCTTCATCCACTCACACGTTCTCTTACGAGCTCATCCATGCGCTCAATCTTTCAATCGGCTCCCGTCCTTCGCCATTCACGTATTTACTGCTCTGATCAGTTGGATGAAATGTTCGTGCACCAATAGAATCATCCCTCCGTGGGCTAGCCGCTGTCGAAGCTCTCACCGTATTCCAGACGCAATTATTTGCGAGTGTCAGGAAATGTGCCTATGTTGAGGATCCAATCTACTCAACGGTGCTTTGATTGGTCTCTCTCGTCTTATTATGTGTAATTCTCAATATTGTTTCCGTTGTAACAGGCCCAAGTAACAGAGGATGAGCTTGCGAGCTTCCGCCTCGAGTGGCAGAGGGAGCTTCAGCGACAGCGGCTGGCAGAAGCACACCCCGATATACCTGCCGAATTGGACGCAGTTTTAGCGCACATACCCGTGCATTTGCTCCCTGGGGACGTATCCCCGTCGTCTGCGCTGCAGCCTCACGTCCCACTGGTCGGTCTGGCGGAGAAGCACGCGGCCGCTCAGCACCCCGGAGGGACTGCGAGTGCACACACACCGACAGCCACTTCCACCAGGGACGTTTCCGCTGCGAAGGTTGTATCTGCATCGTCGGCCACGTCTTCGTCACTGGACAATACCTCCGCCGTCAATTTGCAGCAAGCGGAGGATGCGGCGTCATTCTTCAAACAGGCCGTTGCGATGGAGCGGTCGGGGCGCGTGTACGAGGCGATTCCGCTCTACAAAAAGGCTTTTCAGATCAATCCCGACATTGATCGCGCATATAGTGCAGTGGACGACAGTCCCTCCGCGAGCGTACCGAATCCAACTCGCCCCAGTGCGCAAAACAACGCACAGTCGCACCACCCACACGAGCACGCAACGCAGGACCACAACCGGCAATTCCCCGCCAACGACGACGGCGAAGGCGGCGATTCCCCACACGGAGGGTCCCTTTACACATCGCTGCTAGACGGAGGTCACGTGGTCGTGCAGCCGCAGCGCGCGCCCCGCGGATGCCACATTGGACTGCTGCCGTTTGAACTGCTCTGCGCAATCCTGCGTCATTTGGCGGATGAGCTGGATATGACGTCCGTCGATAGAGCTGCGGCCACGTGCCGTGGAATGTATGTTGTGGCTCGTGATGCGAGTCTATGGAGGGTTGCCTCCATGCGCGTTTGGGGCGATGGAAGGTGCGGTAGTAATGGACATGTGATGCAGCTCGGGTCATGCGGCGCCGACATGTGTTTTGTGTTTTCTGGCGTGTGATTTTGCATATATTGCCAAGTGCAGTGTGATTACGAATATGTGTGTGTGTGTGTTTTATGTCTTAGTGATAGATGTGAGGGGCCTTTTGAACGTTTTCTGTTTGGCTTGGTTGTGGTGTGAGTAGAGTAGTTTCCTCCGAGCCGTCCTTCGTGTCTTGCTACAAACCTTCTGCACTAAAAGATAGTCCGTATATGCTCCACCCCACTTTACAGAGGAAGCCTCGCCGCGTATGGTGGCAGTTGGCGACGTATGTTCCTCTCACGCCCCCGCATTCGCATAGACGGCGTATACATTAGCGCCGCCTGGTATGTCCGCCAAGGAGAGAGGGGTCTTGATTCATACTACCAGCCGGTGAGTTGTTTTTCGTGAGCTGTGTTGTTTGTTTTATTTACTTTTACGTCCCTTGGGAGACACGTCTGTCTGCAGTCGCCGATCACTTCAGAGAAACGAAAGTGTCTTTTTCGGTCGGTTTGGCTTTGCAGCAGTCTATTTTTGCCTTGTGCTGCAACAGTCTATCGCAGTCCCCGCGGCGGGAAATGCAAATTTAGTCGCAGAGAACACTACCTTGCAGGTCCACACTGCATGACGAAAACAGAGGGAGATGTGCACTCCTCGACGCTTTGGTGTTTTCTCCGCTAACTTGCTTCTTTTCTTTTGCCGCCCTCCGAATGTGTGTATATCCTCCTCGTGCGATTTTTCTTCCTGTCTCTATTTCTTCGTCAAAACGACAGATTCATCGCGTCGATTACTATCGCTACCTCCGATTTTTTAGCGATGGAACTGTACTGTCGCTGAACACGCCGGATGAGCCACGCGGGGTTGTTCCCCGCCTGCGCACCAAAGTCCGCACCGCGGCAGATGCAACGAGTGCCATACTAGAGGGAACCTACTGGCTTGAAGCGTCGGAGGGTGTGCTCGTAGTTGAGCTGCGGAAAAAGTCGACGTCGCGATCGGATGCCCATGACTCCACCACTATGCGTGGGCGGCGCGGTCAGGCAGCGGCGACAACATCGCACGAATCGGCTGTGGAGACGGTGTTTCGGATGGAACTGGGCGTGAGAGGGGCGCGGGAGGGCGGCTGCACGCGCCTCGAGTGGATAAAATACGAAAGCGTTGCGAGATATCCGAGCGGATCGTCAAGTGTTAATGAGTTTGACCTGAATTCGCAGTTTCAGCCCTACCGCTTTTCAAAGGTGAAGAGCTACATGGCCTCCCGAATGCCCCAGCTGCAGCCAGCGTTATGAGGGAATTAAAACAATCGATGATGCATTGGCAGTGACATTTGGGTTCATATTTGTCAAGAATGCACGCAGTCGGCACTGTGGGAGGAGCGAGTTCTACCATTTGACTATGCAAAACAATTTGCATGTATTGAAGCGCTCAGCGTGGTATCCATCAATTCGAAAGGGAAATGTCCATTTTGTACGCACAGGATGCATCATGTCCCACGCATCACAAAGAGCGAGGGGAACAAAAGTGGAAGCGGACCTGATTGTGTCCGCCACGGGGGAGAGATGAGTGCTTGCAATTAAAGACATTTTACAATTCAGAAGGTGGGGAGAGGCAGAGAAAGGCAGAGATTCAAGGCGTGTGTCTTTGATTAACAATATACACAAAAGTTATTGTCATAAGAGATGTAGGATGGAGGAGCTGCGTGCATGGACTCCGCTAGAGAGAGAAGGTGAGGGAGGGAAGGAAGGAGACAACAAATAGATGCTGTAAAGCGCCGCCTTCCCCTAGTTCTTCGAGGATCCCTGCAGCGTCTTCGCCGACGCCACCGCATGCAGCACCGCGGAGTGCATCGCAACATCAACGGCAAAGGCATCACTTGCAGTCCCCGCATTCGAAATTGCCGAGTGAAACCGCGCCCACACGCCCCGTCCTCCCTTTGTGGCGTCACCACTCGCGTGCACGTGCTCCCTCGGGCCGTGAAAATGCGTGACGTACACATCACCGGTTGCACCGTCAATAACAGCAGCCGCTTGAGTGCCAAACACCTCCACGTGAAGGCCGTCTACGTGACTCCGCTCGCACGACGCACGTGCCGATGCTGCCTCCGCCCCGGCATCGACGATGGCGACGCGGCGAGCAGACACAATGGATTCGCCTGCGTTGAATTCCACCGACTCAACCCACGCAGCAAAGTGAGCAGTAATGCCGGTGGGAGTGCGATTTGCAACACTAGCAGCGGCCGGGAGCGCAATCGAGCATACAGCGGCAGCCATCTCAGCGATGGAATAGTCCTCCTGCGAGAGGGTGAGAGGGGTGTCACTGCCGCCTGCAACACGCACACACATGCGGCCGCTTGCGTGCACAACAGCGCCAAGTGCGCCACTTGCCACAATCGACCGCAGACGCGCAACATCGGCCCTGTCGATAGCTGGCGTCGCGAGCACCAGTGCGACCCCACGTGATGCGGCTGCCACTGCAAGTTCGCCAATGTGCGGTGCAATGGCAAGACACAGACTTGAATGCACGAGCACGTGCTTTCCCGCAAGCAATGTAGCCTGCACACCCGCAACAAGGCCATCCCACGACGCGCCCACCGACCTGTCAAAATAGACTGCAGATGCGCGCTTAACGGCGTCCTCAACCGACGAGGCGTTGTGGAGGTTTGGAAGCGACTCTGTTTGGGTTTTGATACGCTCTTCGTCAGTCGTTTGCTCCTTTTCCGCCGTGGGATTGTAACAGGCAACAGGCACAAACAGATCACGTGCGAGGGAGCGACCAGCCGCGAGTCCGCACCCGGCACGGCCAACAACGGCCAGAGGGACTGCACTTGTGTGTGTGTCGGTTGGGGAGCAGCGGGCGGATGGGTTGAGTATGGTTCGCCCTTCGATCGAAGACGTGTGTGCGGCGCGCGCCATCTCCATGGCCTTCACTGCAAGATGTGGGCGAGCAGCAGCAGTGTCCCCTGTGCGCACAATGCGAACAAACTCTTCAAACTCGGCGACATACGCATCGTCGAATTTATCGAAGAAGGACTGATCGTTGGCAGACGCAAGGACGTTGGCGTGCTCACCAAGTCGCGACTCGCCCACAGCGACACGTGGCCTATTACGCAGCTCAAAGGAGCGGTCCGGGTACATTGCATCCAGTGTGCAATCATACCCGTTTGTGGAGTTCCTGTGCAGCTCAATCACACACGTGGCGCGCGCACCCGTGGACGGCAGAACCAGGGCGAGTGTGACGACAGCCGACCGCGCACCCAGGGACGCATCATCGAAGTTCACGCACACTGCAGTCGCAGACTCCCACGTGGCAGAAGGCGGGATGAGTGAGCAGAGCACGTGGAATTCGTGGCACATAAAATCGTAAAAGATGGGTTCGGCGCGGCGCAGGTACCACTCGGGGGGGCAGGGGCTGTCGTTGGTCTTCATGCGGATGGAGAGGGGCATCGCGTGGTCGCCCATCAACCGCGCCCGTAATATGACCTCGCGGACGTCCCGGTTCCAGGGCCGCTGGTACCCAATGAACAGCGGATGCCCCATTCGGTCGGCCTCATCCGCACACTCGCGCACGTCATCGGAGTTGATGCTCAGCGGTTTCTCGCAGAACACGGCTTTCCCCGCGCGCAGGCAACGCAGTGTGAGGTCCTTGTGTGTGCTCGTTGGTGTTGCAATCACAATTGCATCCACAGAGTGAGACGGGCCACTATGCTCAGAAAGAAGGTTGTCGAGAGCGACGGACGCTGCAACCGTGACTCCATCTCCGAGATGTGCGCGCGCCTGCGCTGCCGACTGCGGAAAGTCCTCCACAACCCAAGCAATCACGTGTCCCATCTTCTGAAGGGTGGCCACGTGGCGCACTCCCATGCGGCCGTAGCCAACGACGCCGAATCGAAGCGGCGCCGCATCAGACATTCTCGGTAGATTTCACAAAACAACAACAATTACTCTGATGCTGTGTGAGGGTTGTGTGCTTCTGATAGTTTGTCTTTGTTTGCCCTGTCCCTTATCCTCCCAATGAGCCGTTTCCAGTGACAGTGGGCCGCAGACTCAGTTCGACTGCAGACCTTATCCACTGGCCGGGCGTCACGTGGTCAGATTTCAAAGTGGCTACCGATTCATGGCCGGCAGTCTCATAGAATCCGCAGCACTAACACCCGGCCGGCGACGGCGGGCCGGGGCCGGGAGCAACTGACATACACATCACACACACACACACACAGACACACTGCCGAACTGTCGGGGCTCTAACAGACTGAGTTCTACCGGCCGTGCCCGGACTGGCCGGGCGGCTCGGGTCCGGCAATCAGTGCAGGCCGCGGCCAGTAACAATACTACCGGCAGCCACTATATATTTGTTTCACGGAAGACGGGGGCAGGGCGGGTTGGTCTTGGAACGGAAGTGACCACTAAACGTCGACCACTCCGTACGCCATATTGGTCGTGATGTCAATCTCCGCATACGATTCGGATCCCGGCGGCCGCGACGGCGCACCCGCACCTGCGGTCGACGCTGACGAAGGAGGCAGCCGTTCAGTGCCAGTCCTCGCCAATGCAGCCGAATATAAGGCGCTCAGAGTGTGGAGCAGATCGGCCCATCTCGGCCGCGTTTCTGCATACTTTCGCCAGCAATGCTCCATAACCTTGAATACAGCGGGTGGGCACCCTTCGGGCTGATTGAGACGCTTGCCAGACCGGATGTACTCCATAACACGGTGATTTTCGAGACCAGGATAAGGCTTTGCACCTCGAGACCACTGTCAGCAAATATAGGGCAACGGGGGATGGATTCAGAGACGATTCGGGAGTGTGAGACAATGATTTCATAGCATGCCGGGATCTACTTAGGGCAGTGACGTGCCGTGGACGGATGACCAAATTATCTGAGCTCTTAAAAACTTAGTGCTATAATGCATCTCACTTCACTGCGAGTGGTAAGCAGGCTGTTCATCCCTTGGCACACGCACCATTTCCCACATGACGACTCCAAACGACCAGACATCCGTGGCCTGTGGGTGCAAGAACGAGGGCAGAAGCATGCACAGTAATAGCCGTCGGGCCAGCTGATCAATAAACATTTGATTTGCTTAGGAACCGCAACATGATTAGACGGCGCAATTGTAAACAGTTAAGGGGAGTGAACCAATGAAAATGATGAACTGCGCGTGTGCGTGACACTTGGTCATAATACTCAACCCCTGTAAATATCTTCTTCTCCAACGATTCGGGTGCCATCTACACGGTAGTCGGTGGTATGGTGGAAGGGAGAACGAAGGGGAATGTAACCCAAAAAAAATAAGTTTGACAATACTGAGTGGTGAAGACAGTTCTTACGGTTGGGCTAAATTCTGAGATTGACAGTATCGGAGGGCAACATGGCAATGCATTCTCAAGTGCTTGTCGAAAGCGGCGCGTCCACTCCATTGCACATTATTGACAGCAGTAGAACTGCCAGTGGCGGCTGGATACAGTATAAACACAGTAACAATTGTAAGAAAGCACATGCCGTGGCACGCACCCATTTCACGGGGAGTTTGCCGCGCGTGCGGACCCGATAGTATTCGCTGTCCGCCGATACAGATCGCGAAAGCCCAAAGTCACCTATTTTGAGAATAGGAGTGGTCGATGAGGCTGCACCAGTTTTCATCATGCAGTTCCGTGCTGCAAGATCGCGGTGGACAATGCCGAGCGAATCCAGATGCATCATCCCGCTCGCCGCATCGCCTGCCCTTGATAGATTTGGTTGGTTTGTCAGCGATTGGATTGGTTAACGACAATGCATACTGCAGCACTACTTTCACTACAGGTATTGAGGTCGACGGCAGTGCACACTTGCACGGCATATAGTCGTCGGTGGGAGCGATACCCCGCTGTAAACAACGAGTGCTAAGTGCTAAGACCCCATCCGGACAGCCAATGTCAGTGAAGCAACACACACACACTGACCCGGCTACACATACTCGTCTGAAGCCAGTGTCATACTATAAGCATTTAAAAGCAGTGCACGTTCAACTTTCACCAAGCAACTCCACAGCAGTAGTACAATACTCACACGCAAGCTTGAGTAGTGTCGTATCATTGACAGATTCGCTGTGCTTGAGAACATAACTGCGCAAATCACCGAGGTCGCAAAACTCAAGAATGACGCGATTGGGCGACGACAGAGTGATGATGCCTAGCATGGCGACAACGTTGGGGTGGTGAGGTACGGTGCGCATAAGGTCGATTTCAGACATGAAAGCACTGCGGACCGAAAGTATCTCCTCGGGCACCGCATTGACGTTCAGCTTGAGTGTTTTGACGGCAACATCGACCTTTTCTTCGCCGATGGTTGCCAATCCCCGGTGCACCATACCGAACTCGCCCTGCAGTGCCCACGAAAAGGATCCATTTTTTTAATTGCAGAACTGAACACGCACAGCCAAAGTCAGAGCACACCAATATTTGTCATTCAATGCTGCCATGTGAAAGCCATGTCATACGGCTATCTGGTACTGTACTGGTGAGTGCGACCGGCTAGACATCATCACATGCCATGATCATGACACTGACGGCAGATCGTGCTCATAAATGCAGACAGTCAAGTGGACCGTGAATTGAGAAAAAGGGGTGCGGTTGTCATTGATACTGTACTGGCAGTCGGACATGATATTGCGGCCATTACATGGACTGACCGGCGGAACTCCGACATTTACTGCTGTCATTGACTGCATCCAACTATTCACTCATTCAGGGACATGCCAAATACTGCATTGACAAAGCACTGTACTCACCTCGCCTAGCTTTGCCACCAGCTTCACGCACGATTCGTGAAGCTCAAGCTGGTTGATCTCGGGGCGTGTCGAGAGAGTTTCTATGAGCAAGAGCTCGGACTGCGCCAGCTTGGCGGCCTTCCTAACTTTTGTCCGCCGGAAGTACCAGACTGCGACAAAGGCGATGGCGGCTGTGCCACCCACACCAAACAGAACGCCAACCACCGGCCCGACCATTGATGCTCCCCCACCGCCTCGACCGTTGGGCGATGCAGATGTTGTGATGCGCCATGGATTGCTGGCGTTACTTGGCAGTTTCACTCCGTCCTGGTTTTCAACGTAGGCAACGACCATATAGACGTATTCGGTTTCACTCAGCACCGACGTGTCGCTATACGCAAAAGTCTCCGGCTTGTCAGACACGGGCCTCAAAAAAGGTGAATCGAGAGAATACTCGTTTATGACAGTCGGCGTGGCAGCCGTAATGTTCGTGCGACGATATATCCGAATCCCTTTCACTTGGTCATTTTCGCCGCTCAAACTGAACGTCAGTGTCACGTAATTGTATGACGCAACAGCGGATATAATGTCTGGAGGAGGCGGCGCAATTGCAGGCGAAGTGCGCACGCTCGTGGAGATTGTTTCACTTGAGCGATTGTACCTGTTGTACACCCGCACCGAAAACGTGTAGTTGGTATTCTCCATAAGATTGAACCAGCTGATTGGATAGCCCCCAGTGTCCAACTTCGGGGAAACTACCGGTTCGCCAGTGCCAGCAGGGATGGCCCAGCCCGTGGTCGAATTGATAGAATGTCCGAAATCGTTTACCATGACCAAGAACGCCACATTTTTCGCCGATTTTGACTGAAGCTCAAGACTACCAGTCGGTGCTCTTGCTCGGCCGCATTGCAAGCCGTCCGACGCGTCATTGTTCTCCCACTCAGCCTTGCACGTGCAACTGCCTGTGTCCGGCGAGCACCGAGCGGTCCCGTATTTGGCATTGTAAAGCGCAGTTCGATTCGCAGTTCGCACCAAAAGTAAAACTCGCGACATCACAAGAGTCAGAGCATGTGGGACCCGTGAAACCGAGACTTCCCACCTTGCAGTCACACGCCGAATTGAACTTAATGCATCCACCGCCGTTGTTGCACATACACGCGACGGTGAGCAGCAGCTCAAAAGAAAATTCTTCCGAAGCGGTGCCAACGCTGTTTGTCGAATTTATACGGACGCGATATATCCCAAGTTCATCGCCAGCCGCTGCGTTTGGCGTGCCATAGAAGGTGAGCGTGGTACTGTTGAACGACCACCACTCGGTTCGTGGGAGTAGTCCGTTGACTGTTACGCCTGCGAGAGAGAACTTGAGAGTTTCGCCGTTTGCGTCTTGGAAGGAATTTCGTAAAACCTGAATCGACAGCGTTTTGTTGTACTGAGTTTTAGCCACCATGCCGTTGGCGTCTGTGATGTTGCCGAGAATGGCGGGAAGGGTCGGTCTCGTCGAGTTGACGGAGCAGACTGTCGAGACAGAGTGCCTGTCTGCGTTACGAAAGATATCGAGTCTGCTGCCCTTCGAAAGGACAAGTTTGCCAGCCTCGAGGCGGAAGGAGCCCGACCTTGCGCGTCCATTTATGTACACGACGACCTGTAGCATATTTTTCAATCGGTGTTGAGTGCAGTGAAGCGGACCAGCAAACGTCGGTCTCGCATCATTAATCTATGACGATGTTCTGATATAATGTGAAAACATAATTCCATCAGTCAATCGTTGGGAATATGCTCGCGAGCAAAGGCCGCATGTGTTTTCCTCCCCTACAGTATATAAATCACAGTTTGCCGGAGTAGTGATGCCGGACGGGGAGATTCAAATTACGGACTATCAAGTAGAAGTCACAATCTTACCGACAAAGCAGAATATTAATATTAAATTTCCAAAGAACAACACGGTAAAGCGCCCCATGTCATATGTCAGTTTGAAGAACTCTGGCGGCACCATAAACTGAAATTGCTATTAGACAGAACTTTTCGCCGTGTTCAGACTAATGGCAGTGATGGAGCTCAGACAGCCGACAGTAGCTCGGGCAGACCCGCATACAGTTAGAGAATCAACCTAAGGCGGAAACCTACTATACGACACACACGATAACCAAAAGTCTGAGCAAACACTGAAGTCGGCTGGAGGAGCCACGTCTTTGGCGGAGCCACGACCATCATTCGGCTGGCGCCGGGGTACAGTACTCACCCCACGAGCTGATATTGAGACTGAGTCTCCCGAGCACGGCAAGGAATCGTTATACGTTTTCGCTTCATCTTGCGTTTTCCATGAACCCGGAGTTGCCCAGTCGAGCTGCTCCACTGCCGTGCCGGCTGTCTGGCTCGGCGCAACACATTGCAGTTTGGCCCCACAGGCGCTAGAACTGGTCAGAATGATCAGGAGGCCGACGTGCACCGCGTGTTTAGCGACAAAAAACACATTTTTTCGGCGCGTCACCGGCAGAATGCTATGTTTGAGTGGCAGCATCACTACGGTGCAATCGTGACGGTCACGGCAGCCAACCCAGTGGATGGCCGATTGACTGATGGTTAGCCGGTGCTCAGCATAAACTGGCTGAATGACTCGGCATAGGTTGTCGCTTGCAGCATGCATGCAGCACTTTCAAGTGTGCTGCGGGAACCGGCAGTCCGATTGTCGTCTGGACGGCTCTCGGTTGCAAATGAGCAGGAACTTGGAGTTCTATTGCGTCTGTGTATTTGGCCGCGTCACTTTGTTGCATTGGCCAGTACTAAATTTAGTACTGACCACGGGTACTGAGCGCTCAGTACCCTTGGTACTGACTCTACCGAGTCGTCCATGAATGATTCAAATGAATTTTTGAATGTTTGCGCCGTGGGAATAAATTAAAAAATCGGCGTCGTTCGTTAAATAAAAAATAATAATACAGTTTTGCATACCAAAAATATATTGAAATTTTGCGCTCAAAACCCACAGAAATCACCAGAACAGGACGAGAAGACGAGAAGACTGATGGGGGACGCCATAGTACCCGACGACATCCACCTGCAGTACTGAAATTGAAGGCATCGCCCGCCGGGCTTGCCATCAGATGTGTCATGGTATGAAGAATATCGTTATACAGCCGTGCCGTTGCAGTTATCATTCTGCTTATCGCGTTGCGCCTACAGAATATCGTTGGCTCCTCAGTTCTGACACTGAGATAAGAGTGTGACCGACCGTGAACACACTACTATCGCCGCCACGGGCCGACATTCCCAGGCGTAGGCTCACGCGTACGATAGACGGATGCTGCAGATGCTGCACAGCGCTCGCCTCCGTATTATGGATGTGGGATGGCGCCGACAGAGGGCGATAACGACCCTCTGCTGTCAGTCGCTGCTTCTATTGCTCGCATTAACGGTCTGTGTGCGAGTGGAAGCCGACGAGGCGTCGTATGCCGAGTCGCCGGCTTTCTCGATTAGTTCAGACGATACGTCATCCACTGTGACACTGGGCATGACTGGAGCCAACATGACGCTCGCTTTAGATTCCGGAGTGAACGGCACTATCCTGATCGATAAGCACGACTTTCGCGAGTTACTAAGACGACTTGACGTGCTGGAGAGAGCGTTGGCAGCGACCAATGAGACCCAGGTGAAGAAATCCAAAGGTAAGTCGGCGGCCACAATAGCATTCAGAGCTGCTGTGTATACAGCTGCATTCTGCAGTGTATATACGTACTTATATGGTCAGGCGGATGGATCGGATACTCACCAGTTTAGTTGGCCATCAGCTGTCATGACAAGCTAAGTATTACGCCCCCCGCCCCGGCCATTACAAAAGCATTAACACCGGGCCCTTTTTTAACCACGAAACATAAAACGAGCAGATATCGTCAACACGCTCAATTCGCTGCAGGCAAACGTGACGAGTCAATTAGATGCGTTAAAACAAGCCAACTTGACTGCCATCAAACAAACTCAAGGTACTGTCAGAACGGTGTGCTGCCCGGCTACTCAGCTGCCGGCATGACATCGGCGGGGCCGGGAGTTGATACTGTGTCAGCCGCCCGGCCCTGACTTCTGGTATACATGATAGCCGCAATGCACTCCTACTAAATAGTTAAAGCAGACGAGAAGATCGGTCTATCAATATTACGTGACTACTCGAGTATCCACAGTTTGTAGCTGAATTTAAGTGATCGGGTTTTCTGCTGCTGCTGCTTCGTATTCCGCCCCCCGCCCCATTCTGACAACTATTAACACAGGACCCTTTTTCAACCACAAAACATAAAACGAGCAGATGTCGTCAACACGCTCAATTCGCTGCAGGCAAACGTGACGAGTCAATTAGATGCGTTAAAACAAGCCAACTTGACTGCCATCAAACAAACTCAAGGTACTGTT
>CALSCR010003410.1:0-15757 GCA_943704495.1 Pigoraptor chileana | reverse complement strand
CGTCCCTCGCCACCCCCCAACTATGGTGTATGTGAGATCATTTCTCTCATATTATTCGCCAAATGCTAACAACTAACACACTCACACACGCATTCATTTCCACACAGGGAGACTGTGGGCAGCGTCGCATTCCATCTTCTTAGTGTTGCTCAGTGCAGCGTTTTGTGTGTGAAGACACAAGCGCTTCACAAGGCTCCTTCAGTGATGCAGTGGGTAGTCTTGTTTGCGGTATTTCTTTTTTTTTCTGGTTCTGTAGTGATTCCAACGACGTGCGTGCTTGCTTAGTGACCAGTGCTGGGCCGATCTGTATCTAATGTGCCTTTGTGTGCGTGTTTTTGGTCTCCAGCTTCATGCTCGCCGTGAACGACTCAAAGGCATCGGAGCAGGCCCTGGACGATGTCGCCGTGTTTGTTCCGCCTCATAAGCTGTCAATTGTCAACTGCTCTGAACTCCCTAAAGATGGCGAGGCCGCCGTTCGCACATTTACGAAGAAAGTGGGCGAGAAAAAGGTGTGTTTTTTCGTGCACTCATATGTGTGTGTTTGGTTGTGCATGTGTGTGTAATTATGTGTGTGCGGAAGTTGTATGCTTATAAGTTAGGGTACCAAGGGGTAGTCTACCATTTCTGTTTGAAAGTGGACCAAATCCCTACACGCGCGACACATAACAATTATTGCCACGTGTGTGCATGCGATGGCGTGTGTGCCTTCTCGCCACACCGTAGATTGAAGCCGAGATTGTGGGTCGTGCAATTCAACACGGCCACTCTGTCGGCGAGGAAATTTGCGAGGCTGCAGATGACTACGACGTCGATCTTATCATTGTCGGTCACTTGGCGTGGGTACATCATAGTCTCCTGTCTGTACACCCTCACCACTCTTACCTCACACATTCTTAATTCAACCCACCTGTGCTGTGCTACAGTCTATTTTCCGCGATTGCCTCTTGTTTATTTCCTTTTTGTGTGTGCTGGGTTTGTGTCAGTTGAATTGGGTAATCTCTGAAACAAACGCAAACGTACACGCGACATGCAATCGTCTCATGCACACCGCAGCGCTGAGAATATCGGATCCGTGTCGAAGTATGTCGTCAAGAACGCCCAACGCCACATCCTCGTTGTTCGAAAGTGAGAGCGCCAGTGCCCTGTGCGAAAGCGAGCGTTGCACATAGAAACACTTGCGTCCGCTGCAGTGTGTGTGTATGTGGTTGACTGAAATCTGTCATCACGGACTCAGCGTTTTTATTACAACGAATATTGTTGGACTTTGTTGAATTGGCTGGCTTCTCTTTTTATTTTTTTCGGTTTCCCTTTTGAGTTGTTTTGGTTTGCCGTCGCCCCATAACACATCACATCGGTTGAATTGCGCACGTTAAAAAATAAACATTATATGCACATTGTACGCATCATACACATGATGCATGAATGCCAAGTTCAAAACACTCGAATCTTTTCTCATACACACCACGCTGCAGTGATTCGGGTTCTCAATTGATGTGCGCTTTTACTTGTACAATTGTTGACTGAAACTTAAACAAAGTATGTGATGTGGAAGTCCTTTTCTCCCATTTATGAACGTTCACCGATTGTCACACACAATAGGAAAACGCAAAAACGTATAGAAAAAAGGCACACACATACACTCGATCGACGTCGGAAGCCGAGTCTACAATATCATGGGCTGACACAACTACAAGTGAGTCACCCGATTGGCAAAGCGAAAAGACTTTGCCCAAACATATCCACTCATACAAACGACCGCAGTGGGAAAGCACACGCACGCACGAACACACACTCATATCATATCATATCAAATCACGAGCACTTCCGGAGACACACAAGAAGCAGTCGATATCCCTATCTGTCTTCACACTGCCCCTCTTTAGAGGCTGGGCCTGGGCGATTCCGATGAGCTGGCACCGTGATATTCTGTGAACCAAGCCACAAATTTGCGCACGCCATCCGACAGGGACGTTGTCGGGACATAGCCAAGCAGCTTCTTGGCCTTAGTAACATCTGCATACGTCACAGAGACATCGCCTGCGTGCATGTAAAAACGGAGGACATGTCAGACAGACCATCCAAACCGCTCTCTCACTTGCTTGAGAACACTTTGTCGCACACATGGACATATAAAAGGTACGAAAGTGGAAAACTCGAGCGAACATGCAAACACACCTCCATAGACGGTCTTGTACTGGACCTTGGCCTCCTTTCCCGTCGAGCTCTCAATGTGACCAATGAACTGCGACACCGTCTCTGGGGCGCTGTTGCCGAGGTTGAAGATGTCGCACCGTGCACCGAGGTCCACTGCCCCGAGAATGCCCGTCACAATGTCATCAACATATGTAAAGTCGCGCAGAAGCTCGCTGCCGTCGTGGTTGCGGAAGACAGTGAGGGTCTTGCCCGCAATAATGTCCTGTGTAAATTACACAAACAATTTGTTTTTCGTTATTAAGATTGGAAAAAAACCAGAAAAATGTTTGCAGTCGACGCGGCATCAGCAGCACATCACCATACGCTTCATCCCCGCCAAACACAACTAAACATAAATGAAAATATAAAATAAGCACAAACGAAAACGAAAACACGTGCGCACCTTTGTGAAGCTGTAAATAGCCATATCGGGACGTCCGTACGGTCCGTAAACAGTGAAGAATCTGAGTCCGGTGACGGCAAGGCCATGGACGTGGTTGTAGGCATGGGCGATTTCCTCATTTGATTTCTTTGTGGCGCCGTAGAGAGACGCGGGCCTGTCCACCACGTCCGTCTCCGCAAAGGGCGTCTTTGTGTTGAGTCCATAGACGGAAGACGACGACGCATATGCAACCTTGATGTCCCTCCCTGTCGACTGATTCTCGAGCCGAACAGACTGCAGGGAGCATCGTGTACAAGTGCAAGTGACACAACATACACACACATATTGAGTTTGGGGTTCACTATCAATTGCGCTCAGGTATACATGACACGCACTCATGCAAACGACACACTCAAAACACAACACATACACACACACCTCGAGAAGGGTGACGAATCCTTGCACATTGGACCGGATGTACGTAAGCGGCTTCTCGACGGCAAAGCGAACGCCCGCCTGTGCGGCAAGATGAATCACATTGGTGACCTTTGCAGACGAAAGAATACGGCGCACGAGATCCATGTCGCATATGTCGCCATCAATGATCCTGCGTATCAGAGCAGTTTTTTATTAGGTTAGAATGAGCGGCAATCACACACATTTTAAAAACCAGGACGGACCGATTATGTAAGAGTGCGACAGAACATGACCTCAAAGAATGACCAAGAAAATATCGTCCGCATACACACGCCACAGAAGTTGAAAGATACTCACTCGATGCCGTTGTCGGCGAGGATTGCCGCGCGATCCTTCTTCAGCTGGACGTCGTAGTAGTCGTTGTAGTTGTCAAGACCCACGACAATGTCGCCGCGTGCCACCAATCGCAGGGCTGTATTACGAGGAAGAAAGGAGGGGAAATTACTGTTAACGAGTGATATTCACATTGCAAAGACGGGCATCCACACAGTCAAACAAAGGCAATGAAATGACAACAAAACTCACCAGTGTGGAACCCAATGAAGCCGGCGGCGCCCGTAATGAGCACAATCTTGCTGTCGGGCCTCATCCGCGCCTTCTCAGAGACCTCTGACAGAATGGCGCCCACACAATCCACTTGCCCAACACTCGAGGACCCTTGCTGCAGATGCACTTGCTGTTGTTGCTGATGCTGGGCGTCGCTCCTGTGGCTGTTCCTGAGGGATTCGATCTCTGAGCGCTGCCGCAAGTTTTCGTTGCGCAGGGCAACAACTTCGTCGCGCAGGTGGGCATTTTCGACGGCGATAACAGCCTTTTCCGAAAGGACGGCGCCCATCAGTTGACGAAGACCGTCGACGCAGGCCTGGATGCCGGCGAGGTTGCTTCCAATCATTGTGCCGGTCACGTCATTGCCAAGACGAGCAATGAGGTCGTCGAGGGACTTCATGGCATGCGAATCTCCCTCACCGAGCTGGACCATGGCAGCGGGCGAGTGAGGCACAGGAACCATTTTCGCCTTTTTTGTGTAAACTTTTGCTGGGAGTATTGAAATCAAAAGGTAGTTGATGCTGAATGTGGGTGTTGAGACCGCCTGTTACTAATGCGAGTCAGAGTCTTGCCGGAGATGAATAGATCTTCAGCTACTTATAATATGTTGCGGGATGTGTTTGGTGACAAACACGTTTTGAGCTCAGTGAGCGGGAGGACATGACACCCCAACACATGGTCGCTTCGTTGTCATACAGCGCGTGTTCATTCGTCACCCATTGGGCCTCCAACGTGCCGGTGTGTGTTGTGTGTGTGTGTGTGTGTGTGTGTGTGTGTGTGGGTGTGTGTGTGTGTGTGTGTGTGTGTGTGTGTGTGTGTGTGTGTGTGTGTGTGCATGTGTGTGGCATGTTTCAGGCACATTTCTCCCCAGCGGTAATGTGTCACACGGCGGAAAAATCGGTTGCACAATCGATTAGCCGAACCAATCTACTAATATCCGATATTAGCCATGATCCTCTACCAAATCAAATCAATTGAGTGTCTATAGTAATCAGAATTATACATAGGTGCAATTTAGATAATAATCGCTAAGAAGCGATAATGTATGAGAAGGCACTTATACTGAAATTCCCACCACAAGTGTCAACCCGCGTGACCAATTGACAGCGCACATCATTTTGGACCAATCGGAGGCGACTCAGCCACAACGCACTCCGCTCCACTCAGCTGACCTATTACTTATTTTGCACATTTATTGCTACTTATTAGCACTGACCTTTTATCCCTTTACTAGTGAGTCTGCTCTTGTAACAAGCCACTGCATTTCTACTATTCGGGGGCCACAGTTGTAACAAGCCATGTCCGCCTCGGCACGTGCCGTGCGACTGACTACTGCGTTTGTTTTCATCAATGTGGGATTGTTTGCTCAGGTGCAGTTTGAATCACTGATGATTGTTGTATGCATACGTACAATTTAAAATGTTCCCTGTTTTGGGGCATCGGAGTGCAGTCGAAATGGAGAATCTGTGGTGCAGTACCATTGGACGGTCTGCCGGACGCCGTCGGAAAGCGAGGTTTTGGGGCTGTAGCCAAACGCGCAGTTCGCCTTGCTTATGTCTGCGTGCGTCATTGCGACATCACCTGCGACACAATGATATGACCAGTGAGTGGTATGCATGGTGAGGAACGCAAGTAGACTTGTTGTGCAAAAGGGGCGGTAAATCAGTAAGCGCTGGCATCAGTCCAATGAGTAATGAGTCCATATTGTTTTGATGAGTTCACCCCAACCTCCGTAAAGCGTCTTGTATTGGACCTTTGCCTTTTTCCCCGTCGAGCTCTCAATGTGACCAATGAACTGCGACACCGTCTCTGGGGCGCTGTTGCCGAGGTTGAAGATTTCGCACCGTGCACCGAGGTCCACTGCCCCGAGAATGCCCGTCACAATGTCATCAACATATGTAAAGTCGCGCAGAAGCTCGCTGCCGTCGTGGTTGCGGAAGACAGTGAGTGGTTTGCCTTGAAGGATGTCCTGTTTGGGGAAAAACAGATGTAGCATTTGTGCGGATCGTCAGATGTGAGAGGATGTTAGGAAGAAGACAATTGAATGGCAGTCTCGGCCAATTGCCAAATAATTGCCCGGACCAGATAAGGAGTAAAACGAATTCAACGAATGGGCACACTCACCCGCGTAAAAGTGTACAGGGCCATATCGGGACGTCCGTACGGTCCGTAAACTGTGAAGAATCGGAGCCCTGTGACGCAGATGCCGTAGAGATGATTGTATGCATGGGCAATTTCCTCATTTGATTTCTTAGTCGCTGCGTAGAGTGACGCGGGTGCGTCAACTATGTCTGTTTCTGCGAACGGCGCCTTTTTGTTGACACCATAGATGGAAGAGGACGATGCGTACAAGACCTTGATTGGCGACCGACTTGCCGCCGACTGCTGCTCGTGTCGCACGGCCTAATTGATGGATCATCAGTAATAGCTGGCGGTAAGTACATATCTACTGGCGCCACTATTATAAATGTGCCATGTGTCAAAGCGATTACAAAGTTCGCCCCTGGTTTGTGCCGATGGCGTCCAGTCTCACTCACCTCCAACATAGTCACAAAGCCCTGTACGTTGGAGCGCACATATGCCAACGGATTTTCGACAGCATACCTCACTCCCGCCTGAGCTGCCAGGTGAACGATGTGTGTGATTGCGCACTCGGAGATGATTTGACGAAGGATATCAATGTCGCAAATATCTCCACGTATGATGCTGCAAAGTCGAAAGGATCAAGGTGTGTGTGTGTGTATGTTATTTGTTGGGCTTGTGCGTGTTGCATATTGAGGCGGGCCTGGGCCCGTGATTTAGTGTTGCCGTGCTGGGTCTTACCTCACTGACTTCTGTGCAAGCAATGATGCGCGATGTACTTTTAGCTCCGTGTCATAATAATCGTTAAAGTTGTCTAGGCCAATGACGACATCCCCGCGACTTGCAAGCTGCATACCTGCAAGGTGACAGAGATGTGTGCGTGTGTGTATGTGCGTAAGCGTGCGTATGCCTCCGGGATGCTCATTAATAAAATCCAGGAAAACACACAGAACGCTCGCGGTAATGCACCGGCAAGACCAAATGAACGATGGCTCAACAACAGTGTGTGTCTTACTGCGGCTGAAATGCAACAGTTGAATGACAGCTGAACTCTCTGACCCCACAAGTACTCACACGTGTGGAAACCGACAAACCCCGCCGCACCCGTCACGAGCACCACCTTGCCAGCGGGCGACAGTGCTAACAATGTCTCTGCGCGTTCGCGGACATCATCAAGAATGGTGGCAACATTTTGCACCTCCTCCGATACGCTGTCGGGCTTTCGCGGTGCATCTCGGCTACTGCAGGTTGCGATTTCTCGGGATATCGACGATTCAGCCGACATTTGATACCGACTTGCTCTCAATGCCTGGATTTCCGCAAGCTGCAAACCATTCTCCCTTTGAAGCCTGGCATTGTCGTCCAAAAGCGCGCGAACTTGCTCATTCGAGTAAATCGATCCGCTGGCGTCATTGATTAGCGCAGCGCAACCGACAGCCCCAGTACTCGCTGGCACTCCGCAGGATGGCAGCCAGGTGTGGACCGACATGCCCTGGCAGTCGATTTCCTGGTCAGGGACGCTGTTGGCGACAGCCGGCGACTGGCCGTCAATCGCATCACTGAATGCAGATCCGGCCATCATTTTTGGAGCAACGACATTGCAGTGTGTGTGTTAGAGAGCGATAATGGTTATAAAATGAACACAATATAGATAGAATTATGTTGTCGCATGCAAATTCTCGTGTTTCATGGCATGAAGGCTGCTCGATTCAGTCAGCGGCCGGGGAGGCGGAGGCACGCCGAGCCGTGTGACGGTCGGCACTGAGTGGTGGAAGATGCGGTGCGATCAAGGGTTCACCCTTTGGTGCGACGTGCCCCACCCCTACCCCCGATTTTAGCTTAACTCCGCCATTACATATCTACTAATCCCTAATAAGTATATGAATATTCACCGAAATTCATAAAAAAGGAAATTAGATATTTGATATGAAAGATCTATTGGTGTTTCCATTGTTAGTACTGTTCATGAAGTTCCGGACCTGTAAAGAAAGTATTGAAAGACAAAGTAATCACGTGACTACTTAAAGTTGTTTATTCTCTCTCGTATTGTCACTTGTGACAGGGGTGAAAGTGCATCCCCATTTGATCTGCTCTGCTGGTCCGTGCTATTTTGTGATTTAAAGTGAGCAACACCGGTCTCAACGCTGCTCAAATTGCATTTGCGGGGCCCGCTTGAGTGGCTGGCTGAGGCGGCATCCGATGGACAATTGCAGTGCAATTTGCAACAAGAAACACTCGGCTTGAACGCTACTGGTTGCACCCAATATTACAATGCTGTTTGCCACAGCAATTTTATGGGAGGATTAAGCATTGAAACGCTGATGCAGTGCGGCGTTGCACACGCGACACCGCTCGAAATCACATATTTACAAAAACAATTTTGGAAGACGCGACGGGCGCAACATCAAATGGAACAAGCACCGAACATGCAAAAAAGTCCACATAACAAATTCAAAAAGGAAAATAAAAGCACACAAAAAGACAAACAAAACAAAAGTAGAAAGCACGCCGGAATAACAATAAACACAAAACCCAATACTGAATCAACTTGTCAACTCCTCAAGCCGACGTTTCATAGACTGGGTTTTGGCCCTTCGCATTGGCGCTTGCCACCCATAGGTTTTGCACGCCCGTCTCGACAATGGTTGGCAGCGTCTTCACGCCGGCCGCCTTTGTGCTCGTATGCGAGTCGGCGAGACTCATGAGAGCATCAATCGTCTGGTCACCCTTCGCCGACGCACTGTATATGCTGGCGGGGCGCTCGTGCACCGAAGAAGTGCGAAGGAGGTCGTTTTCCCAGATGGTGTCGACGGGGGCTTCCTTGATTACAGAGTTGCGATTGGATGTGCTGTCCTTGTTTTGTGATGGCAGCCCCTTTCGCCTCTTGTAGTAGACAACGGCACCGGCGACGGCACACGCACCAACAACGCATCCAACAACAATTGGAACAATTGTGCCGATGCCGCCGCTGCTGCTGCTCGACCCGCTCTTGCTCTGTCCCACAGAAAACTCGCAGACTGCGCCGTAGTAGTTCGATGAGCACGCACACGCGGGATTGCCGTTGTCGACGTCGTTGAGAACCGTCTGACTGCAGTTCCCGCTGTTCAGACACACGTTTGTGTTGCATGTCTTCTGCTTGAAGGTCTGGATCGTGATGGTCGTGTTCAGCGTCGATGTGAGGTTTAACGAGTCCCGACAAGTAAACTGCATAGCAACAGTGTGTCCCGACACGTTGGCAATCAAATCGGTGGTGTACACTTTTCCGTCGACAACCTTGAGAAGGCCTCCAGAGAACTCCTTGTCGAATTTGCACGAGACGCTGTCGCCGGCGTCCTGATCCATTCCGAGGACGCGACCCACAAATGAATTGGCGACGGCCTCGCGAAGCACAGTGCCAGGCTCGATCTTGGCGGGCAACGGAGGCTCAGGCACGTCTGCGCACACACAAACACACACACACACACACACAGGCACGCATTAGACAAATGGCAGTCGAACCAGGCGGAATCAAACAAACAAGCAGACAAAAAACAAAAACATTGGACAAAAAACACCAAACACCCACCAGTCACATATATGTTCAGCGCCTGTTTGACAGCAAGACCGTCCTTGTCGACGCTCTTAATTTGAACAACAAACGACGGCGTCTTCTCAAAATCGAGTCCCTTGAATGCCATCAGTTTGTCACCAATAATGACCAGGCATCCGCTGGGATCGGAGACAATCGTAAAGTTGTAGGAGTCGTTCATGTCGGGATCCCCGGCGACGGTGAGATTGCCAATTTCGTCAATAGTATCCTCGCTGATTGTGTTGTTGCTGAGAATAATGGCACTGCCGGCCTCAGGCAGATCTGTGTGTGCAGCAGAATTTGAAATTTCGAAGAAAAGAAAACAGACATTAGAAAATGTGCGCGTGTGTGCATTCACAACAGGAAGCAGAATGAGTCATCCACTCATCCACGCGTTCCGGCGCATTCAAAATTACTCAAACTAAGCGGCACGCGGCACCAAGCCCGGCACGCGCATACACAGATACACAGATACACACACACACACACACACACACACACAGCCAACTCACCGTTAACGCGAACGGTGAACGGAAGCGACATACTGAAGCCAGAGCGGTCGGTCGTCGTCACCGTCATTGAGATCTGCCCCTTGAGCGCCTCGTAGTCGATTGTCCCGGAAACAAGGATCCGGTTGCCTTTCACCTCAATGGGGGCGTTGGTGAACATCGAATACGTGAAGACATCGCCGGCATCGGGATCTACAGTGTCGAGCGAACCAACAAGCGTGCCGATCGGACAGTTCTCGTCAATCGCAGCACCGACGAACTTGATGTCGACCGGGGGTTCGTTGGCGTCAAGCACGGAAATGACGTATTCGCGCGTCAGGGTTGAATTGCCGTGGTCCTGCGACATGAGCACAATGCGGTACGACGACGCCGTCTCAAAATCAAACGGCCGATTCGAAAGGAGGGTGGTTCCGTTGATGAAAAACGCATCCGTTGGGTTGGTGATGAGCGAGTATGTGAAGACCTCGCCGACGTCCTCGTCTGCCGTTGTGAGGAATCCCACAATGGTGCCGTTGGGTGCATTTTCGAAGATTGTAGTACTGCTGAGTGCCATGGTCGTCGATGCGTCGTTCATGTCTGCACACAGGGCGGTGTTGTGTTTGTGTTTGTGTGTGTGCGTATGTGTGTGTGTGTGTGTGTGTGTGTGTGTGTGTACGTGTATGTTTTTAGATTGTTGGAAGGAGTAAATATGGTCAGTATGAATGAAGAAGGGCTGGAAATATTCATGTGAGGAACAAACAAGAGAGTGCCCTACCTACTCTGTAACACATCAGCGCACAAACAATACACATAAATAGAGCTCACCGTTGACAACAATGCTGAAGGAGCGTGTGACAGTGAGACCGCCCTTGTCGACGCACGACACCGCAATGGACACGGACTTTTGCACCTCGTAATTGAGGCGAATGGCGGCGCGCAAGACGTTGCCCGTAATTACAAACGAGTTGCCTGGGTTACTGACGAGAGCGAATGTGTGCGTCTCGTTGCCGTCAGGATCTCCCATGGGCGAGAGCACGCCAACCACCGCATCGACCGCACTGTTTTCGTTGATCTGGGTATTGTTGAGGCTCACATTGCGGGGTGGTTCGTTCACATCTGTCGTGTACCAGGGGAATTTGAGATGGACAAATTTATGAGTCACAAAATGGCACGGAAAATATCTCTCTCTCAACACACACGCACATTTCTCTCCCACACACACACTGTCTCTCACACACAAGAAGGCGGCAACATAATTTGGCGCACTCACCAACAACGGCAATGATGAAAGCCGCAGTGACAAACTGGCCAAGTTGATCCGTCGCTGTGAGCGAGACCGAGTACCTCGTCTTGTTCTCAAAATCAAACGATGCAGTCGTTGCAAGTGTTGTGCCCACGAGCGTAAACGCGCTGTTCTCATTCGTGACGAGCGTCAGCGTAATCTTGCTCATGTCGTTATCACCGCCGACCGTTTTCACAACGCCTACGCCCGTGCCGGAAGGAAGGTTCTCGGCCACGCTTGTGCTCGAGATGACCAGCCCTGTCGGTGCCTCGACAATATCTGTAGAAGCGCAGAGAGAGTGTGTGTGTGAGTGTGTGTGAGGAGAGGGAAGAGCGGAGGGAAAACGGACTTATCAGTGCCCAGAGCTACGCAATAACACACGGGCATTACACTCAAGTACAACAGCCACCAAAAGTCCATTGTTTGGTAGTATACGCACTGTTGACGGTGATGTTGAAGCTCGCCGTAAACGACAGATTGCCCCTGTCCACGGACACAATTGAGATGAGAAGGAGAGCGTCGACCTCGTAGTCGATCGTCCTGTTTGTGTAGAGGCCGTTGCCTGTAATGTAGAAAGCGTACGTCGGGTCGGAGAGCAGCTGGTACTTGAACACTTCGTTCGCGTCGGCGTCGACGGATGTGAGGCGCGCCACAAGCGTTCCCCGGGGCATGTTCTCCGTAATGTTACTGCTGCTGAGTGAGATGGCCGTCGGTGCCTCGTTGACGTCTGACGTGTTACAAGAGCGAGTGCAAGTGGAGGCGTAAAAGAGAGGATGGCAAAAAACTTAGGTTTGTTTTTTGGTCCGCACACGGATGAGGTGGGTGAACGTCCTTCACAAGGGAGAAAGAATTCAATATGAGCAAAGGACAATAGCACCACAACATACATCGGAAAGAGACTTCCAGAACAATTTCACACTTTTACACAAGCGTGCAAAGCACACACAAACACACACACACACAATAGACCAACCACGTCAACGCACGTCAACCCACCAGAGACTGAAATGTTCACGACTGACACGACGGACAGACCGGCCTTGTCCGTCGTGCGGATGCTGATCGAGTATTGCGATCGCACCTCAAAGTTGAACGGAGAGACGGCCTGGACGGAATCCCCAGACAAAGTGAAGGCACCAGCGTCGTTTGTGGCCAGCACATACGTGAACGTGTCGCCAGCATCGGGATCAGCGGTAAGCAGCTTGCCGACAGTGTATCCACTCGCAGTGTTTTCGGGAACAGCGTTGGGCGTTATTGTGACGGCGGACGGTGCTTCGTTGACGTTTGTGACAAACACAGTCAGCTGTTGCACTGCAGTCAGGCCGAGTCGATCCGTCACCTGGACAGAGAAGACAATTAGCGGCGTCGTCTCAAAGTCAAACGACCGCACAGTCACGAGCGAGTTTCCGCCAGTGATCGCAAAGCTGTCGTTACCAGGTGCGACGACTGCGAACGTCCACGCCTCGCTCAAATCGGGATCTCCAAATTGCGAAAGTGTTCCAATAACGGCGCCGGCAGGGACGTTCTCGCTAATCGTGTTGTTGCTCAGCGCGCAGCCAGAGGGAGCCTCGTTCACATCGACTATCGAAATGGTGAAGTTTTTACGGAAAGTGAGGCCGTACTGATCGGACGTTTGGATCGTAATGTTGATCGACTTGCTTCCCGATTCATAGTCAAGCACGCGGGCGACAGTGAGCCTATTTTGCACAATGGCAAACGATCCAAAGGGATTCGCAATGAGAGAGTACAGAAACGTTCCACCCTCGGGATCTGTCGACGACAACAGTCCAACCGTAGTGCCAACGGGGCTCATTTCACGCACGCTCGTCTGGTTAATCTTGATGTCCGTGGGGGGCTCGTTGACGTCGAATATCGGAATGCTAAACTCCCGAGTGAGCGAGTTGGATCCGGTGTCTGTCGTTGTGACTTGCACGACCACAAACGGCGTTGCCTCAAAGTCAAAGACAGTGCTCGAGTACACAAACGTGTCTTTGATCGAAAACACGGCCGGCCCCGTCATGGTGATGTTGTACGCAAAGGCCTCATACATGTCGGGGTCTTCCGTGTTGAGCGACGCAACGAGGGACCGCGCAGGCATGCCCTCGGGTATCCCAACCAATCCGTCCACGCCACGGAGGGCAACATCATCCGGGGTCTCGTTGACGTCAATCACCATGATGACGTAACGGCGAGTGATGGACAGACCGCCGCGGTCGGTGCCCCGCAGCTCAAGCGAGTACTGCGCCAGCGTCTCGTAGTCGATGCCAGTGCCAACACACAGCTGCGATCCATCAATGTAAAACGCAAACTCCGGATCAAAAGTAATATCAAACACATACGCCTCGCCGATGTCGGGATCGCCAACGACCGACAGATTGCCCACAACCGTTCCATAAGGCACGTTCTCCACAATCGACGTCCTCGACAGCTCAAGTGACGTCCCGGGCTCGTTGACGTCAACGACAGAAATGATGAGGGTCTCGCGCACGCTAAGGCCGCCGTTGTCGGTCGCCGTCACAGTGACGTTGTACGATCCGACAGACTCGAAATTAAACGAGCGCGACGTCTGCAGGACGAGCCCAATCAGCGTAATGTCACCCGGCGGCTGCACATTGATTTGGTACGAAAACCCGTCCGTTTGCTCTGGATCGCCAATTGCCTGGATGCGGCCAATGAGCGTGCCGACGGGCTTGTTCTCCTCGATCTGCAGCGATCCGTCCTTGAGGGCAATGCCTTTCGGGGGCTCGTTGACGTTGACCACAAAGACGTCAAAGTCGCGCGTCACGCCAAGGCCACCCTGGTCGTTGCACTCGATTGTCAGCGTGTAGCTCCACAGCGTCTCGTAGTCGAGCGACGCGTTAGAGCGCAGCTTGTTTGCAACAATGTCGAATTGTCCGTTCTTTGGCGCGTTGATCTTGCACGTGAACGTTGCGCCGGCGTCAGGATCCCCGAGGGCAGTGAGATCACCGATGAATGTGCCGGAAGGCATGTTTTCTGTGATGCTGTTTGCAGAGAGACGCACATCCGTGGGCGGTTCATTCACGTTCTTGACAGTGACTGTGAAGGTATCCACCTTGGACAGCGATCCGGCGTCCGTGCACGTGATCGTTATCGAGTAGCTGGACGTCGTCTCAAAATCGAGTATGCGCGTCGTGACAATGCGGTTACCAGAGTCAAGACGGAGCGCGACTGAGCCCGTGCCAGTGAGCGCACACGATGGCACGTCGTTTGCATCGGGATCGGTGACCGTCAATGCGCCGACAGCCGTTCCAATCGGCCCGTTTTCGTCAATGGATGTCGCAGAAAGAGCGATGCTTGTTGGTGCCTCGTTGACATTGAGCACGCTTACGGTGATGTTTCGCGTAAAGGTCAATCCGCCGTTGTCCGTGACGACGACAGTGACCTGCAGCGAGCGCGTTGCCTCGAAATCAAGAGCCACCTTTGCAATGAGCACACGCCCGGTCAGCGCAAACTTGCCTCCCGCGCTATCAGTAAGCGAAAATGTGAGCGTGGGTGCCGTGTCGGGGTCAGACGCAGAGAGCGTCCCGATGACGGCATCGACTGAGTTGTTCTCTGCGATGACGTCGTTTGTGATTGAAATGGCTGTCGGTGCCTCGTTCACATCTGCGGGAGGAAAGAAAGCCATACAGAAGGCATGTAGTATCACGTGATTCTAGTTGGTTAGATGCAGTAAAGTGCTCAAGTGTGCGGACACACAAGACGGACCAGGTAAACCGAACACGCGCGACGAGCACGCCGTCACACCAAAACGCCATAGTTCATAATGTACTAAAGCCCGTCTTCCGATTCACACGCATTCCTCCACACTACATGCAAATGCACAGTGACTATATGTGATGGATGGAAAAAACACGCACCGACAACGGTGATCGTGAACGCCTTTGACACGCTAAGGCCGCCAGAGTCGGTCACTTTGAGGACAATATTGTGGGTGGATGCAGTCTCGAAGTCAAGCGCAACTGCCGTGCGTAGCTTGGTGCCGTCGACTGAGAAGAAGCTGGCGGATGCGCCACCTGCAATGGAGAACTCAAGGACGTCGCGTGCGTCGACATCAGAGGCCGACATGACGGCGACAAGCGAGCCACGCGGTGCATCTTCCCTGATGGAGGTTGCGTTGATGGCGAGGCCAGAGGGGGCCTCGTTGACATCTGTCGAGAGGGACCAGAGATGGGATTGCGTGAGTGTTTTGTGTGCGCGTGTGTTCCGCGCGCCAAGTGAGCAGCACGCACACATCCCCACGGCAAGACAGGCACTCGAGCACCACCTGAACAAAAAACACTATGGCAGTTGCCGGCACACAGATACACAGACTCAGACACACACCCACACACAGACAGACATACACACACACGCTACATACCCAGAACATTGATGATGAAGGTGCGGTCAAAGAAGAGGCTGCCCTGGTCCGACACCCGTATGGACAGCGTCTGGTTGACCGCCGCCTCGTAGTCGAGGGGAGACACCGCAACGAGATTGGCGTTCTCAATCACAAACGCACCGCCCGACGTGTCGCTGCGGATTGAATACGTGAACACAGGGCTCGCATCGGGGTCGGTCGATGAGAGAGTGCCCACTGTCACGCGACTGCCTGTGTTCTCGGCAATCGTAAAGGCAGATAATGCCAGTGATGCGGGCGCTTCGTTGACGTCTGTCGTGCGTGCGTGTGTGCGTGTGTGCGCGTGGCGGTGGTGGCGGTGGTGGTGGTGGTCGCAGGG